>JBBPBX010102623.1:0-12008 GCA_038048925.1 Garcialebias charrua
TATATATATATATATATATATATATATATATATATATATATATATGTATATATATATATATATATGTGTGTATTATATATATATATATATGTATATATATATACACATACACACACATATATGTGTATATATATGTATACTGTATATATTGGTGTGTATATGTATGTATACTGTATATATGTATACTGTGTATCTAATATATGTATATGTACAGTATATATATATTATATATATATATAAAAGTTATATATATAGTTATATATTTTTATATATATACTGTATATAGTTATATATATACATTATATATAGTTATACTGTATATATAGTTATATACATACAGTAGTTATATATAGTTATATATATGCTTATCTGAATATATATATATATATATATATATATATACATATATATAGTTATATATACAATATATATAGTTATACTGTATACTGTACAGTATATAGTTATATATATACAGTAGTTATATACTGTATATAGTTATATATATGCTTATCTGAATATGTATATATATATTCAGACTTTGAAGACGTTGTTCTGCAATACAAAGGTTCATGGGCAGGATGGAATTTTCATTTAAATCATGATTGTGTTGCTCAATCAGCATTGTCTCCATATATATATATATATTATAAAAATGAATTACAGTATCTGAATATGTATACATAATGTGTGTGTGAATAAATTGCATCTTTGGTTGTATCTTGCTAAACATCTCATACATTAAAATATTGTATTCCACCAAAATTATTTAAATATGCTAAACTATACGTTCCTATACATGCAGTTTTAACTGCTGTATGTCTAAAATTTAAATATGTGACAATAGGATTACTATTCAGCGTGTTATGATTGATTAGATGCGCTTATACTTTATTGTGCCAGCCAAATATATAAGGCTGAGTGGAGCGGACGACATCTTCAAGATGGCCGCCTGAAATCTCGTCGGCTCCAATAGGCGAGAGCAGTCCATGGGGTATCTAGTGTTCTATATAAGATATCTATGACTGTCACAGTCACTGCTCCAACTAGGGTCCTTCCTCGCAGTGTCATAGTCGATGACACTAAACGCCGCCCTATCCTTTCACTGTGGGTTGCACCAGCACTGTATCGCCACCGTCACTGTGCATGATGTCAGGATGCCCCCTGAAGGAGGTCAACATATTCTTTCACTTCCTTTCTCTGTCTATTAGACTGCCTGCAGAGTGAGGAAGCATTAGCAAAAGTGACAGGCAATGTAAAAGGAACTGTGAACGCCACTTTTAAAGCTATATCTAAATTCTTGCAAAATTCTTCAGATTCATACGAATATTTTTTTAAACTTTATTTTGAGAATCAACATTTTGATATTGTTGAACTGTTCGCCTGTTTAAGACCTCTTTCAGTAATAACTTTATCACCTAATCACAGATTTATACTTTGTGTACAGTATGTGGAGTGAGCTTTGAAAAGAAAACACCATCTGCTGGAATCTTCTGTAATCTCTAGGGATGCACGATATTGGATTTTTGGCCGATATGCCGATATGTTAAAACTTATTTGTCTGATAACTGATAACCGATACCAATACGGATACTATATATATTTTCCTTTGTCATAACAAAGACCTTTAATTTAGGCTTATTTGCTACAAAAATGGTGTTGATTTTTTTCAGCTGTAAGAGCTGGTGACATACATTCAGTAACAGTCACATGATATGCTTAGCACTTTAAGTTATATTAAATGAAAAGTGTTGAATGTTATTTATTAGCATTAGTCACCTGTGATGTTGTCTCACTTGTGGAGGCTTGTTCCATATTCCTAGCTGCTGTGTGGAATCCTCTGCACTCTTGAAGGACAACCTTTATAAGTTCAAAGTTTTTGTCCATCCATTGTGCCATAAGACTAATCATGCTAACGGGGCTAACATGACGTCCAATTGTCTGTGGTAAAACTCACCCAAGTTCTATCGGTTATTAGCTTCTCAATGACGTCAGAAACGATGGCTTGTAATTTGGGTAAGGTTATGTCGGAAAAATATCTCAGACTGCGGACTCAACGTTGTCCAAAAATCTTTGGAAACTGGCGTCCTCACCAACACCAACAAATAAAAACAACAACTTCCACAACGCCGCCATTTTGAATTTTCCTCTCTTCCGTGAGATCAGGTAAGCCTGCATGACGTCATCACGTTGTGCGGCCACTGCAGGCATCCTTGTCACTGGGTTGTCATACAAAAACAGCACCTTTTATATCGGTGAGTTATTTTGATGGAATGGCCGATGTTTGATATTGAACTTTAACGCTAAAATCGCCCGATACCGATACCATACCGATAATATCGTGCATCCCTAATGATCACAATACCCTGTAAGGATTTTCATTTTTTGGCAATTTGTAGGGAGCTTGGATCATTTTCAACAATATTAGACATAATACAGTGGAAGAGACTTTGACTTATTTTTGTAACGTGGCTGTCCATTACTTTAAAGGCATCAGTGCATGTTACTTGTCTTCCTCGTTTCTCTCTTGGGTTGCAATTATCACCAATACCGTAGGGACCTCAACTATTTTACGCAAACTGTGTGGCAAACGGCGCTGATCTTTTAGAATGGGACCCATTTGCCATGGCAGTAATTTACATATGGGCTGTTTTCCCCTCCAGATGCATGCATAAAACAGGCTCTAATTAAATGTGAGCAAACTGCATCAGTGCAGAGAGATGCCGTGTGGTTGTCAGAGCAGTTTGAGGACCTGTTTGTCCTTTTGCAAGGGTTTTATGAAGTAGGCAGATCTGTAATATATTTCAGTTTCTAATTAAAAGTTTAGAATTCTTTTTTCGGTTTCAGATGTGTCTTTTTTTGTCATTTCATTGTTTCAAATTATCAGTTTCTCATTGAAATGTGGTGAAGAGGGAGCTGAGCTGTATGACAAGCTCTCTGTTTACAGGGGCCTCATGTATCAAAAACCTGCGTGGATTTCCTACTGAAAAGTGACGTACGGTGAAATCCAGAAAAGTGTCTACGCACAAAAAGATCCAGATTTATCAAACTGTGCGTACACCTGAATCCACGCACATTCCTTTTGTACATCACAATTGACGTGGAACTGAGCGCACGTGAGACACCTCCCCTGACACGCCTACATTTACATATGTTAAACAGATGCAAATTACTTCCTGCATGTGTGAAGGACATGTTTGTTTGATCCCTGCGCGATCAGAAATGATTTCTAGATTCGGGAAAATAATGAATTCAATATAATATGAGTGAGGACAAACATCCTAAGTAAGAATAGTAATAAAATGTGTTCATCATGCAAAGAACGAGTGATTGTCGGTATTTGTGTGCGCGCGCACCCTGCTGTGGTGCGCGAACCGGCTCATTCATTCATTCTGTGTGGAAATATTAACTTTGCGCACGAGTTTATTACCATTATTACTGTAAACACAGAGGAACTTACTTGGATGTTTGCTAGAACATAGATCTTTGTTTATGTAGATGATGTGAAGAAACGAGTCTGTGCGTCTTGGTGGAGACATTTCATGACATGATGTTGGAGTCTCCAGACGCAGCGCGCGCCCCGCAGCCCTGTGCGCAGTCTGTCTGTGAAGCTTTTGCTCTCCTACAAGTTATATAAGGTGTACTTTCACGTGTCATTTTGGAGAAATCTACAATAAACGCAGATAATGAAACACCTCCAGCTGCCGTGTCGACACCGGTGAGGGTGCGCGCGCGCTCCAAGCGCGACCACTCAGCCTTTGGAATCATATGGATGAGACATTCCATTGGACATGATCCGGCTTTGTGTGGACTGGACTGCACAGTCCCGATCGACCTGCAGCTCCCTCTGTGGAACAGTTTGACCGCTGCTTCTGTATGCACGCGTGATGCACGGCTCCCCAGAGCGCAGCAGTAGTGCCAAACTGGAAAATTATTATTTCTGAAAACGGCTGATAAGCCATATCCTAGATCGGAAAACTATATCTGTTTCTAAATAAATGCTCTGCGTGTTACACTATTTATTATAACCTCCAGTAAGGCTGAATGAATCCGTTCCTGTTAAATTTATTTTTGGCACAACGTTGCGCGTCCTTTATTTCACTGCGTCATGTGGATGTAATACTTGTTAATCGTGTGTTTGGAGGGAATATTAATCATTTTCACATCTTGAACTGTTAATAATAATAATAATAATAATAATAATAATAATAATAATAATGAATTCAATTTATAACGCACTTTTCATTAATGGAAATCTCAAAGTGCTACAAGGTGCAACATATTTGAATGTCAATAAGACAAATAATAAAACAATTAAAATCAACAACAGTATCAACTCAGATCAAAAGTAGAATCATGAGGAGGAAGAGTATGCTCGGTTGAAAAGAAAGGTCTTCAAGCCGCTCTTAAAGTCAACCACAGACTGTGGGGCTTCAGTTTCTCTGAAACACCTGTAAGTGTCGCCAAAGGAACAAGAACCACAGAAACGTGCGTACGCCTGCTCGGGAGCTTGCGTGGATATGTACCTGGATGCGCATATATTCACGTTCAGTTCAGTTTTGATACATACGGGCTTTTGCGTGGAAAGTGACGTGCGCAATGTTTTTGTGCGCACGCACGGTTGATACATGAGGCCCCTGGTCAGTTTATGTTCCGCTCACCTATGGTCACAAACTCTGGTTAGTGCCCGAAAGAATGAGATTATATATACAGGCTGTTGAAATGAGCTATGATCCACCATTTAACAAACTCTTGAAGTTTGACATGAGAATGATTGAGATTTACAAAATGACTGGTGAAAAGCTATGACTAGGTAAATTAATACTTGGAATTAAGAGCTAAAGGGCAAGATTTTGCATTAAAAAAAGGGTGTCATCTTGATGGGCAGCACAGTAGCTCTGTTGGTAGAGCTGTCACTTCTCAGCGAGAAGGTTACTGGATCGAATCCCAGCCTGGGACCTTTCTGGATGGAGTCTGCATGTTCACTCTGTGAATGTCTGACTTTTCTCCAGGTGCTGGTGAAGATTCTCAGTCGTCCAGGACATGATAAAATCAAAAAAGGCGTTCAATACAGGATCAACTGGACTTTATTTGTTGCAGAAAACGTTTCGACTTCTGTCCAGAAGTCTTTTTCAATTCTGAATGAATGGAAGCTGTGAGAACGAGAAGTTTTATACAAGCCACGCACCAACATATGAAATTGGAAACTGAAATAACACCACAAAATACCTAACATGCCCATTCTATTTAAATTGACAAAACAACACATCACACCTGGGGGTTTGTAACACATACATGTAAATTGAAAGATCACACCTTAACAGTAGGAGGTTCCCTTGAGGTCTCTGGTAGAAGACACAAAACTGTATGTAAATTGACAAAAAACACCTCCCAAACAACAACAGAGGCTACTCAGAGAAACTTTGTTAGTCTAATTTACAGACAAGACATCCCTGCTCCCATCCAGTGTAAAACGTTTCGGAATCAAATCCAAAACTGAGTTATAAGTCTTAGAAAGTTGAAATCTCAGACCTCCTCCTCTGTTAAGAGAAGGTTTTTCTCTCTTAACATACAAAGCTTCCTTCACCCCCTCTCAAACCATCTGTGCTCTCGGTCCAAAATTTGAACATTCTGGTCCTCAAATGAGTGACCCTCTCCAGGGACTCACGTTTTCTCCCACAGACCAAAAACATGCACGTTAGGCTAATCAGTAATTGTATGTTGTTCCTAGGCATGAGTGAGAGAGTGACTGGTTGTTTGTCTGTGTCCTGTGAGCAGAAACTTGTGCCGTCTGAAACTGAATTTTAATTGCTCAGACTGAATCTGTATTTGCGTAATTTGAAATTAAATCCATTGCTTTAAAAATGAATTTCAATAAACTGAAGCTGAAATAATTTGCTTTAAAACTGTATTTCTTTGTTTGATGGAAACCGTCCATCATTAAACCGGGGTGGAGGCCTCCGGGTTCAACTGTCCCCCTCTTACAATGCTGTTATTGCTAGTATCACTCAGCCCTCTGCGAATAGCAAACAACCATCAGGGTGCTAACGATCCATCGTTAGGCTGATGGTCCTCCTTGATCATGTGAGCAGCTGGTTTCGGCTGTCATCAGCCAACTGGTTGATCCACTGTGAGAGGGTGCTATTTATAAGACTGAGCTGAATACAGCATCTCAGACTGAGGAAGTCTTTTGGACAAAAGACGAAACGTTTCTAGATTTTTTTTGCTTTGTTTTGTTTTGTTTTTTGAATGTCCAGAGGACCAGACTTAGCTTTTTTAGATTTTTCTACCTGGATTATTGAGCATGCATCAGGGTGTATTTCGTTGCGTTGAAAATTCAGTTTGACTACTTTCATTTCAGTTCTATAATTCCATTTCAATCCCAAAATTCAGTTGAGAAAGGCTTTGACCTGGAGCAGTGGCGCGTACATGAGTTCATGCCATGTTCATGTGTGTACCACTGCTCCAGCTCAAAATACACGTAAAGGAACTTCTTCTTCTTCGTTTGTGTTTAACAATGGATTACATCCACTCTGTTGCATTACCGCCACCTTGAGGCTGAACCCCATGTAAACATTTCCGTAAAGGAAGTTTCACTGACGTAAAATGCAAACCTGTCAATCTGTGTTCGATTACTCCGTGGTTTTCTCAAGGACCTGGATGTGTGACACACACACACACAAAAGAATTTTGGAATTGAAATTGAATTATAGAACTAAAAAAAGTAGTCAAACTGAATTTTCGATACAACAAAATAAAGTTTGAAAGCAAATGAATTCAGTTTCAATTGAGTGAAATTTCATTTCAAATTACGCAAATACTTTGTTCAGTCTGAGCAATTCAAATTCACTTTCTGATGGCACAAGTTTCTGTGCCTCTCTGATGGACTTAAGATCTGTCTAACTTCTCGCACAGTGACTGCTGGAGATAGGCACCATTGATTTCTGTTTTTCCTCTTATAACTGCGACATAAACCGTTTGAAATAGCACAAATATAAAGACAGCTGTTTATGCCACCCATTCAAAGGTTTGTTTTTTATAACTGTGCACATCATTAGCACTGAGACATAAAGCCTCTGATATATTATTTTACTATGAAACCATTAGGCTTCATGGATAGTTCAGGCAGAGACATAATATTTTTAGTATCCACCTAAGTGGATACCTAAATGAGTCAGTAATCATATTTAGTTAGGTAAACAAAGTTGTCAGCGGATGGGTTGCTTGAATAGCTTTTTTTTTAAATGCAAATTTCACCGTAGTATGTAATTGCACAACATTGATTTATATAATAGCACATGAATGTTGCATGTGGTTTAATAAAGACACGTTTGCTGTGTCCTGTGCCATTTATTTTCCCCTTTCTTCTGCTCTGAGCAGGTCAGGAATTGCTATTCAACAGGGCAAGTGCTTTTTTTCTTTGTGTGTCTGGCTCTGATTGTGGTGTTTGAGGGATCAATGCGCTGAATGTTAAACTGCTGTACATCATTTTTTTGTAAATCTGCTGGAGCATAAAATTGGTCTTTTTGTCGTTGTGCAAAGAATACACTGTGATGTGTATATTGCAATTTGAGCTCTATTAATTATACATTTATTTGTGGGATGTTGTACATTCTTAGAAGTTAAAGTCTTTTTGATTATTCCTTTACTTTATTATGTAACCTGCCATTTTGTAAATAATGCAAGATGTTAGAGGAAAATTTATTTTTAATTACACAGGTAGAAAAAAAAGATCGTTCCTGCATAGTGATGAATTGATGGTAATGCATGCTGCACAACAAGTGGTATTGTGGGTAGATTTTCTGCAGATTGGCTGGGGATCCTTTGGGACTGTCTTCCAATCTATGGAGCAATTCACTTCAGGATCCATTATTACTCCACAAACAACCAGTTAATCTCACCACACACACCTCGGTACGTGACAATTGCTGCCCTCCTTGACACAAGTTGGAATGATGATGAATGCACAGACATAACTCTTTAAACTTGGTAAAGATGATATACTGTGCATATCTTAGTCCGTTTATGTCATGACTTTTACACATTTTTACTTTTACGTTGTGCTGCTCGCGCCAGCAAAAAATTAATTTCTATGCCCAAAGCTGAGTAATCAGGAAAAGCATGGCCAAATCTGAAATGTGCTGGAGAGTGATGATGTTGCATAGAGGGCATAAATCTACTGGCAGAACACAATGGCCACCAAAGAGGAACGTAGTAATAAGAAAGTCTTAAGACAGTTCCCAGTACAGCTGCTGTCACTTGCATAATTTCTATGGGAGGAACCCCCCCCTGATATTTGGACAAAAAACCCCAGCTAATTTTAGTTAAGCATATCATAACCTGACAAAACCTCCCTTCCTGCTGGAGATGTAACTTCAGATACAATATGAATATTCTGAGAAGCTCTTTTACAAAGTAGATGTGGACACTTTAGAGGTGCACTTTTTCCCCCTCATGTTTTCCTCCACAGATGTAAACACATCCCAGCAACTACAGTACTTTGCTTTTCCAGTTAGACAAAGAGGAATCAGGCAGCAGCAGTTATATGGCTGACTGTACCACGCGACTCAAAGTTCATACGTGAATGGCTCTTTGAAAACAATCGATCCACAAGATCCTGTGCTCTTCAAAGAGCTGTACATTTAGGCCTGGCACAATAACAAATTTTGCTGGGCAATTAATTGTCTCAGAAATTATTGCGATAAACAATATTGTTAAAAAATTTGACAATAATTAGTAATTGTCAAATTTAAGAATAAATGTTGGTTATTTTTTGTGTGTAGTACCTTTTTTGACCACTGGATGGCAGTATAAGGCTGTTGGAGCCGAAGGATGGATAGTGAGGGAGCGAGCAGCGTGCTTCTAAGAAAAATGGGAGGGAGGTCCCTTGACATGACATGGACTGTCTCTCTTGCCTTTTCTCGGTTCTCAAAATGGCGGACGCTCTGGAACGAACGTGTCGCCGCCGACACGTTTTCCACATGCTAACTTTGTGTGTTTTTTTAATTGATTTTAATTTTTCTTTTTACAGGTATATAGTTATTTTATACTGTTTTTATTGTGTTTTTAATGCTGTAAAGTGTCCTTGAGTGCTTTGAAAGGCGCTACCAAATAAAATGCATTATTATTATTATTATTTACCGTAACTCTGCAACCGTTTGCGCTATCAGAATAATTAAAACGGTGTTTGAAATAAAAAAAAAGTGCGCTTTTCGGCTGTTTTGAGGGTATTACGGTAATCGCCTTCCCGCAGCTACGGGAAGCCCAGGAATGCGAGTTTTTGTGTTCAGCACGCACGAAGCGTGCAGAGTGAGCAGGAAAAACATGAGAATCAGCAAAAACTATGTCAAACAAATGTACTTCAAGGAATAAAAAGACAATAAGGAGATTCCTGGATGATTTGAATTTGGAGAAGGAGTTTCTTTTTGTTCTTCTGAAGAAAAACATTTGATCAATTGCATAACTTTTTGAATTTTATTTCTGAATGAATGAGGCCTGTTACTTTGTGGATAATAGTTTTATACTGGGTACACATACCGTAATAGGACATAGTTTTATTTTATATTTTATTTTGTTGTTGGAATAGTACCGGTATATCAAGTCTATAAGATATTACAATAGTAATCAGTTTGTACTTTGTTTGTGTAGAAGATAATAAGGATAAATGTAGGGAGGGGAAATTCGCCTGTAAATAGTTTGAATTGTTAGTCTGTTTCTTATTTGTAAAAATAAGTGAGAATTAAAAAAACATTGTAAATATGTTCTATAGTGTTGAAATTGTTAATTTGTGATGCAAAATCTGTACTTCATGTTCAAATGCAGTGTTTTATTTGCATATAATCTCTCAAATCTAATTTCGCTTTTTGATTTTTCTTGATGTTAAACAGTTTTATTAGTGGGTTAATATCAAGTATAATGTAAAATAATGCCAGATATTGAAAGTTCTAAATATTTTGCACAAATGTGCTGAAGCACTTGGCCATAGGACATTTTCTTCATATTTTCTAGTGAAAAACAAGTAAAAAATGCCAGGCGGAAATTTGAGACTTAGGTGTAAAAGTTTTTTTTTTTTTAGCTCTTTAGCATAACATTTGTCACACAAAGCTTTTAATAAAAAAACAGTAAACAAGTTCTCAGCTTCATTTTGCAGAGATAAACAACTATTTAGATGAAGGTACGGGTTCCAACAGTGAATTTTAGAGCTTCAACAAGACAGAGGTTTTTTCCCGAGGTCGGCCTTTTAGCTTAGCTCGTAGCTTAGCTTCTCAGCTTAGCTGCTTTTAACGATCCAAAAACTGGATTTTGGATGGTTAAAACAGATTTTAAAGAGAAAGGGAGAGGTCAGTGAAGAGCACCAGAGTTGAACCCTTTTTCATCCAGTGTCTTCAGTCAGTGTCCTCAATGGAAAAAGAGAGACATGAAGAAATTATAAAGCCGATAAATGAAAATGAGGTTGATCATTTTCATTTATCATACGATTAATTGATTTATTGTTTATTGCGACAGGCGTACGTGCATCCCATCTTTAAGGTCACATTCACTCTGCGGGTCTTAATTCACAATTCAGATTTTTTTCCTCAGGTCTGATATTTTTGCATGGCTGTTCACGTTATCATTCAAATGGACCTCCATCAGACTCCAGTGTGAACCTTTCACAGTTCTGAGGCGACCCACACGTGTAGAATAAAACATGACCGATATGCAGCACATTGTTTATGTAAGTAAATGGATGCTATGCATGTTATCATGTGTGATTCTGAAGTTGCTGTGCAATCAGAACGATTAAATCCTTATCTGACATGCATGCTTGGTCCAGTAATTATATTTGGCCTTGCTTCTTGATGACTCCTTCAGTAAAATATTGTATTGGAAGGGGAGTGACGTACTGAAAGTAGAAACCAACTCAAGTATCGATCCCATCATGCTAATATTGATACAGTCCAACACTAATGTTAGTAGGTTATACAGTAAGTTGGTATCATAATTACTAATACCATATTTTCCAGATTATATGTCGCTCAGGTCACATCAGTCAAAAAATGCCTCATGAAGAGGAAAAAACATATACAAGTCACTTCGGAGTATAAGTCGCATTTATTTATACGTTTAGTTCACAAAGTGCAAGAACAGACATTTAATCTGAAACAACAATAACACACAGAACATATCTGGGATCCTGAACAGGCTTTATTAACATAAGCCAATGAGTCCGACTAGCAAGTTACCGGTAAATTCACCAATCTCATTCCACAATTCTTCACCCTCTAATGTCGCTTCTGAACAACTCTGTCAATGCCGGAGGAAGATGGTGGGGGTGTGGTTAAGCAGAAGAGGGAACAACATATACCGTATTCTCCGGCCTATAAGTCACACCGGAGTATAAGTCGCACCAGTCCAATTATGTCCAATGAAGTGGAAAAATCCACGTATAAGTCGCACCTCATGGCACAAAACGAGCACGCACAGCAACAACAGACCTGCAGTGCAGCAAACAGACCTGCATCTCTTTGATCTTTAAGGGGCCAAGATGGTGTAGAGGCAGGGCTCCCGACTTGGGACCCGAAGGACCCAGGTTCGAACCCCAGCCACTACACACCTTGGGGTGTCTATGAGTGCACACCTATTTCCCCAGCTCCCCGGGCGCTTTCTATGGCTGCCCACTGCACCACCTGGTGGTGGTTGGGTTAAATGCAGAGACAAATTTCATCTTGTATGGGAAACATACACAGATGACAAAAATGTGACATTTAAAGATAAACACATGAAAAATATATTTTTGTTAGCTGACATTACAGTAAAAGTGTGTCTCAGTTTAACTTTTCTTGATAAATGCACTTTGACGGTTAAAAACCGTTAAATTAAGTGACCATTTTTTGACCAAAGTGAACCCCGAAAAATCCACGTATAAGTCGCACCGGCCTATAAGTCGCAGGGCTTGGAAATGTAGGCAAAAGGTGTGACTTATAGGTCGGAGAATACGGTAATCATTAGGGTTGCACACGAACATGCAG
>JBBPBX010102624.1:0-12008 GCA_038048925.1 Garcialebias charrua
ATCCTGCAAAGCACATGACAGAACGCAGCAACGAAACATACATGCATAAAAACTAATAACATTTATGACCTTGCAGTAGAATTCCATAAATAAACATACCCATACCTACAAATATAAATATAGTATACATACATATACATTCATATCACATATCCATCTATATATCTGCATATGATATCTACATATACATCCCTGCATCCATTTGTGTGTGGCTGTGAGCATGCAAAAGTGAATAAGGTTCCTCCAATAGAACAATTAGTAGCGACCGTGAAGCATCAGAGATCCGTCCCCCAAGGCCCGAGGCAGACGAAGGGGCAATCAAAGCCCAAGACCCCAAGAAGGACCCCGAGCCCAGAGTCCCCAGGGTCACCCGAACAGGACAAGCCACTCGCCCACTCCCCAGATCCGACCAAGGAGAAGAACCGGACGAGCCCCACCAGCGACTACACACAATGACCCCAGGGGGCCAACAGCGACAAGCCCACAGGCCCCCGCCGGAGCCCGCCGCACTGATGTAGCCCCAGGCCTGGACACCGAGGCCCAGGCACCGGGGACGCCCACCCCTCAGGCCCAGACCCGATAGGACCAGAGGACCCGAGCCCCACCAGGCCGAGCCGACCCACGCCCAAGCGCCCAGCCCCAGAAGGCGACATCAAGGGCCCCCAACACGCCCGCGGGCAAAGGGACACCCATCCGGGGGCCACGTGACAGGAGCGCGACACCAAGTAGCCTCAGATGTAAAAGAGAGGGGGCAGTCCAAATCCCAGCCTGACAATTAGACATTAATACACAGACACACTCACTCAGACCCACCCTCATCCTCACTCACACAAAGACAAACAATAACGACACGTTCCATTCATAATCCTGATGCACACTCTATACCCCCTACGTCCAAGACACTCTATACCCCCTAGGTCTGAATGGCTTTAAATTTCTTAAGCTTCAACAATAAGAAGTCTGAAGCCATATTGTTCCTTCCCAATGACACAACCTCGAACCACTGCATCGACCTCTCTGCTCTACCACTGTCTGAAAAACAAAAAGTCACAAATCTGGGAGTGATAATGGATCCTTCCATGAAACAGTCCTGTAAACATGATCGTTAAATCCTGTTTTTTCCAGCTGAGGCGTCTGTCTAAGCTGAAGCCCATATTATCCAAAAATAACCTGGAGACAGTGATTCACGTATTCATTACATCTAGGCTTGATTACTGCAATTCACTTCTGCTTGGCGTTAGTCAGGCCTCCATTGCACGATTACAACTGGTTCAGAATGTAGCTGCCCGATTTTTAACCAGTACAGGCAAAGGAGAGCACATTACACCAGTCTTGGACTCCCTGTACTGGCTACCGGTTCATCTTAGAATCCAGTTCAAAATTCTCATGTACGTCTACAAATCACTGAACAGCCTCGTCCCCGCCTATCTCTCAGATCTGATACACCCTTATGTCCCTCCACGTACTTTGAGGTCAGAGGACCGGGTACTTTTAACAGTTCCAGAAACTCGCCTTAAGCGCAGAGGTGACAGGGCCTTCACTGTAGCAGGCCCAAGACTCTGGATTCAAAAGGCTTCTACACCAACTGGTATTAAATTAGAACTTTTCAATGTACAGTCACTATCAAACAAATCATGTCTAATTCACGATCACATTCTGGAGAAGGACTTGGACCTCATGTGTCTTACAGAGACTTGGCATCAACCAGATGTGTTCAGTTCTCTAAATGAGGCCTGTCCCTCTGGATACAGTTATCTGCAGAGAGCCCGCAGCACTGGCCGCGGTGGTGGTCTGGCTGTAATCTACCGCAATAATTTAAAATTGACACATCTGGCTTCTCAGGACTTTTCCTCTTTTGAAAGTTTGGCCTTCAACTCTTTAACTCAGAGATGCATGACCTCCTCACTTTTTTCTGCACCTCCCCTGTGAAAACAATTTTTCTTGGCGATCTAAATATCCACATGGATAATTCCTCTTCCCCTCTAGCAACAGATTTTCAGTCTCTTTTGGACTCTCTCAATCTTACCCAACATGTGGACGCCCCTACGCACAACAGGGGGCACACTCTGGATTTGGTGATTACAGACACTGTACTCATCAATAACTTATCTGTATATGACCTGGGTGTCTCGGACCACCGTGTCATCTCCCTGGAAGTGCCTTCAACTTCGCCTGCTTCAAACCTAAAACGACCCATCCAGTTCCGAGACTTTAAAAACATTTCCCCTGATGTTCTGTCCGATGATCTTCACTCCCTGGCCGATGTCAACCATTCATCTGCAAATGACTCTGTAGATCACTACAACCAATCTCTCCAAGAGCTTCTGGACCTACATGCTCCCTTGAAGACAAGACTGGTGTCTTTCTCCCGTTCAGCCCCCTGGTACACTAGTGAGCTACGCAGGATGAAGGCAACTGGCCGTGCTATTGAGAGACGTGTAAAATCATCTGGTCTCTCTGTACATAAGCAGGCATACAAAGAACATCAGAAAGCGTACGCCTATTCTCTTAAAGAAGCACGCTCCAAATATTATTCCAACATCATCAACACCTGCCCTGAAAACTCTAAACAGCTCTTCTCCACAATAACTCATCTGCTAAATCCCATTAAACAAACTCCTGAGGAATCTGTTCAAAAATGCAACCTGTTCCTTTCATCATTTAAAAACAAAATTGACACCATCAGATCTCAGCTTCACAACCTCCCTGATCTTTGTTTACCAACTACCCGTCTGCATCCTGGGTCCCTGAGCAGCTTTGATGAAGTTGTTCAGAGTGAGGTGGAGGCCATCATCAAGAAAATGAAGCCTTCATCCTGCGCCCTGGATCCCTTCCCCTCGTCTCTCATAAAATCCAATCACTCTGCAATTAGCCCATTGATCACACAAATAATAAATCAGTCTCTACAATCTGGTCATGTTCCACTGCCTCTAAAAACTGCCATCATTAAGCCTCTTCTGAAAAAATCTAATTTGGATCCCAACATTTTTTCTAATTACCGCCCAATTTCCCACCTCCCATTTCTGTCTAAAGTGCTGGAAAAAGCAGTTGCTACTCAGTTGCAGGACCACCTACAGCAACACTCTCTGTATGAGAAGTTCCAGTCTGGCTTCCGTGCAGCTCACAGTACTGAGACGGCATTGCTGAGAGTTACCAATGATGTCCTCATGGCTGCTGACACTGGTTCTCCCTCCATCCTTGTCCTCCTTGACCTCACTGCAGCTTTCGACACTGTGGACCATAGTATCCTCCTCCACCGTCTTCATGTGGAGGTCGGTCTCTGTGACACTGTCCTGGACTGGTTCAAATCTTTCCTCTCCGATAGGCTGGAATGTGTTAGTCTTGGCAATGCCACTTCCCAGACAGTCGGTGTCTCCTGTGGTGTCCCTCAAGGGTCAGTTCTGGGGCCCCTGCTGTTTTCCCTCTACATGCTGCCTTTAGGTCAAATTATTAATCAGTTCAACATTTCTTTTCACTGCTATGCCGACGACACACAGCTTTACATCAGGACTGGAACATCATCATCATCCCTATCTCCGTCTTCACTCACTGTTCTCTCTGCCTGCCTGGAGGAAATAAAGGCATGGATGAATCAGAACTTTCTTCAATTAAACTGCTCGAAGACTGAGGCCATATTGATTGGCACCCCTCACCAGATACAAACATCAACTTTAACAACAATCTCCTTCTCTGGTCAAGACATCCCCCTCTCCACCTCTGTTACAAATCTTGGAATAAAAATGGACTCTCATCTTACATTTGAAAATCACATTAAGCATCTGTTTAAAACCTGCTTCTTCCATCTTCGAAACATCTCCAGACTTCGCCCATCTCTGACTTTTCCTGATGCTGAGAAACTCGTCCATGCCTTTGTCTCCTCCAGGCTCGACTACTGCAACTCCCTGTTTATTGGTATCCCTGGCAAAAACCTTCAGAAACTTCAATACATTCAAAACAGTGCAGCAAGGATTCTGTTGAGAGTTCGTAAATTTGAACATATTACACCCATTCTCCATAACCTCCATTGGCTTCCTGTCACCTACAGAATTCAGTACAAAACTGCTCTCATTACCCATCAATGCTTGCACGGCACTTCACCTGACTATCTAAAGGACATTCTTGCACCATATTCATCCACCCGGTCTCTACGATCACAGAACAGTAATTTCCTTCATATTCCTCGGACCAAATTGAGGACCATGGGAGACCGAGCATTCTGTAGCCGCTTTCGCATTGGCCAGCCCTCAATGGCCCGGAGCTCCCCTGGGTGTCTCTGGGCCACCCGCGTTCATTACGCATTTGCCGCAAAGCCGCCTTGAAGTGGGTGGGCAGTTCTCTGGAAGTGGGTGGGGTGCTCTCTTCACGTGGGTGGAGTGTTCGTGTTTTAAGAGAGGAGACTCGGCAAAAAAAAAATTGTTAGCTGGATATATATATATTAGTGTTTCTGCGTTTAATTTTTGTTAATAACTGATCACAAATCAGCTTATGTTACAACGTAAATAACACGAAGCGCACACCCATTTCCGCCTTTCAGCGCGACCTGAATGTCATTAAACAGCATTAAACAATAACTAATATTGTCTAACTGTTGCGCGCAGCCAGGGTTTTAAAATATAACGAATAATCTCTAACTTTTACGTGCAGCTAAAATGTCAGGAGGAGTGATTGCTATATGGGCAAGTTGGACACCTGAAAATTCAGTCTGTTCGGATAGCACAACGAGTAAATGCGTTAACGTTTTGACCGGGAGAAGTGGGTTCGCTTCCAGCCTGGGACAAAGTTATTTTACTTTCTTTTTCTTTTTATTCACATTTTCTTTTAAATAAAAAGGAGTTTGCAAACAAACTCCTTTTTATTTAAAAGAAAATGTGAATAAAGAGAAAAAAAAAGTAAAATAACTTTGTCCCAGGCTGGAAGCGAACCCACTTCTCCCGGTCAAAACGTTAACGCATTTACTCGTTGTGCTATCCGAACAGACTGAATTTTCAGGTGTCCAACTTGCCCATATAGCAATCACTCCTCCTGACATTTTAGCTGCACGTAAAAGTTAGAGATTATTCGTTATATTTTAAAACCCTGGCTGCGCGCAACAGTTAGACAATATTAGTTATTGTTTAATGCTGTTTAATGACATTCAGGTCGCGCTGAAAGGCGGAAATGGGTGTGCGCTTCGTGTTATTTACGTTGTAACATAAGCTGATTTGTGATCAGTTATTAACAAAAATTTAACTCAGAAACACTAATTCAGCTAACAATTGTTTTAGGGGTTTCTCGTTTCTGTAGTTAAATTTGAATGAAATTCAACCCTCGCGCTGAGGTTGTTTGAATGAGTCCCGCCCCTGCTGCAAACAACGAATCAAATGAGAGCTGAAACTAGCCCTGTCGGGCTCGGCCCGATAAGAACCACGGTGAAGATGGTTCCAGAACAAGGGTGGATCCCGGGCGGAAAAGGTAAATGCGAAGACGCCGAACCCGGGTTAGAAGCTGGGAGAGCCGGGGAGGGCCGGCCAATGCGTAAGCGGCTTGTGTGGCTGCCCCCCGCCTGTGGAACTCCCTCCCTGACGACCTGAGAGCTCCACAGTCACTGGTTGACTTTAAAAGCAGCATAAAGACCTTTCTTTTTAAGCAAGCCTATTCTGCCTCCACATGATTTTATCTTTGATCTTAGCTGATATCATTATTGATTTTACTTGATTTTATCACTTGTTTTATTTTATTTATTTTTTAAGCAAGCCTAATCTGCATCCACATGATTTTATCTTTGATCTTAGTCAATATTATTATTGATTTTATTTGATTTTATCACTTGTTTTATTTTGATCTTTGCTTTGTTACACTTTGTAGCACTTTGAGATTTTTATTAATGAAAAGTGCATTATAAATTGAATTCATTATTATTATTATTATTATTTTGTTATTTAGAAAATATTTTGGGTTTAAAAAAATCACGCACCATAATTATTCTTGACAATAGGTTATTCTTTTTGAATTAGAATTATAATTTTAAGTTTAATTTGTCTGGTGTGTCGCGCAGGCTTCAGTGAGTCGTGCACTCCCTTCATCAAAAGCCCTCCTCAAATTACACCCAGGTACATAAAATTCCCATACACCGCCGCAGAACAAGTACAAATTAAGACTGATTTTCATGCTATTGCTGGACTGCCAATAAACACCATCGGAGCAATAGACTGTACACACATACGGATCAAAGCACCTTCACCTGACGCATTCCCATTCCTCAATCGGAAGCAATACCACTCCATAAATGTCCAAATTATATCTGATTCGAAATATAACCTGCAGAATGTGGTTGCGCGATGGCCTGGAGGAGCGCGCATGACTCATTTGTGCTGCAAAACATGTTGGCACGCGTCTTGCGCAGCATGGCATTTATTTTTCCATCCATCTCGGTAACGCAGACTTTTCCTGTGCACCTCCTGTCATAGAGCACAGTGCTGCGGCGAGACGTTTTTTTGAAGCCATTTTCAGATCAAACCATTAGCAGGTAGCGGTGCGCGACAGCTCTTCTGAATAAGTGAAACTATAATGTAACACATTTGTTTACACTAAAATTAAAAATATTTGACCATCCGACACTTGCGGTGGGGTGGGGGGGGTAGCGGTGCGCGACAGCGCGACTGAGAGCAGAACTTCAATCTCCAAACGCGTAAAGTTCTTCTTTTTACTTCTCGATGTTGTATGAATGGACACTTCCTGCTGTCAGAGGCAGGAAAGTAGCCTTATATGGTGTTTTGAGGGGTGGGAATTATGTAAATAACCTCTCCGCGTGCACGCGCAGGTGGATAGAACAGGTGGAATTCATCATGTTTGCGCAACTCATTTACACACTTTTCCTGAGGATAGAAGAGTTTGTTGAATCTGACGTGGCATCAGATTCAACAAACTCTTCTATCCTCAGGAAAAGTGTGTAAATGAGCTACGTACGTATGATGAATTCCACCTGTTCTATCCACTTGCGCATGCACGCGGAGAGGTTATTTACATAATTCCCACCCCTCAAAACACCATATAAGGCTACGTTTCCTGCCTCAGAGAGCAGGACGTGTCCGTTCATAAAATGACAAAGTTATAAAGTTATAACTTTATAAGTTTATTACGGGTGCGGAGATAAAAGTTCTGCTCTCTGAGATCGAGAAAAGAAAATCTGTCCTTATTAGCAGCGTCACTCATGAGATTAAAGGACCAGCTAAAGCCATAGAATGTTTGTTTATAATAAATGTGGACCTTAAAATATACACACGTCCTGGTGGCGTTTTTTTCCTTCTTTCTTTAGATTATGTATTCATTCCAGATTAAAAAGACTTTATGCTTTATTTCTTGTTGTATTGTAAATAGTTTTCTTGTGTTTTTTAAATCTGGAATTAACTAAACGAAGAAAAAAAAAACGTTGTCCCATGTGGGAATTGAACCCATAAGGTCCGGAACGGCGAGGCAACGCTCATCTCATTGAGCTATCGGAGCTCTATGACTGTGTAACGACCCTGTGTTTGGTTCTGCTTTGGGTCCAAGTATTTCTGTGTATTTGTTCAGTTGTACTGTGTTCTGTTGAGCTGTTGTGATTCTGTTGTCCCCCGCCCTCATGTGTTGGACTGGTCGTGGGGACAGGAGAGGGGTAGGAGCAGGGAGGAGGGACCGGAAAAAGAGAGACGAAGAAGAGCCAGAGAGTGTGTTGTTGTTAGCAGGCAGCTAGCAGTGTGTTCGCTCGCGTGTGTACCACGTTTCTTTTGAGGCGTGAGCTGCAGCCTCGGTAATAGCAGCTCTTCCCTGTTTCGGAATAAACCCCGTTTGGCTGGACTCCGTCTGCTGTGTTGGCGTCATTACATTGGTGTCAGAAGTAAACCAACGCTATCGAGCTGAGTGAGTACTACTGGCTCGTCGCCTCCACCCGCGACATCAGCGTCATGGACGGAGCGCTCGCCCAGGTGAAAATTAAAGCGGAGGGAATGGAGGACGAAGAGGCTCGGAGAGAGGGGTTCACTAAAATAACTCAGGCGACGGCTGCTCCGCACAGCTCTGCAGCGAGCATGGCTGCCGAAGCAGGACTGAAGACCGGCGGGGGGGCGGGTCCGTCGACGCCATTTTCTCCAAGCGCGCCAAAAGATTCACATGGCGGCAGCCATGACAGTTACGACAGCGTCGTCCAAAACGTCACCGTCCCGTTGAAGACGCCCAAGTACTCTGGTAGGTCCAGCTGGGAGGCCTTCCATGCACAGTTTGAGCTGCTGGCTCATGCAGGGAGGTGGACAGCAGAGCATAAAGCCCTGCAGCTGGCTCTCTGCCTACAAGATGATGCACTGGACTGCTTGTTATTGTTAAGCTCAGAGGACAGAAAAGACTATGATGCACTAGTCAGAGCTTTAAAGAGGCGGTTTGGACAATGTGTGCAACCAGACATTTTTAAAAATAAACTCTGCAACAGGAGCAGGTTGCCGGGTGAACCCCTACGTGAACCCCTAGGTGGCCGATCTATCACCCACCCTGTGTGGGTAGCAGAGGTGCAGGACATGTGCATATTGGGGCTGGACTTTTTAAGGGCTGCGGGGTGCCAGTTGGATTTGGGTGTGGGGACATGGAGCTTCAAGGAGGGCCCTCTCATTCCACTGTTGCCCGCAGCTCCTGAACACACCCCCACGGGTCCTGTGGCCTGCTACACAGAACCACAGATTGCAGCTGTCGAGCACATCCCACCTCAGCCCAGCCAGATTGCTGCCACCATGGCTCCCGCACCTGCAAGCCCTATGCACCCAGTGTGGGTGCCTCAGGAGACTGAAGACGCTGCGGAGACCTTGGTGCGGAAGATCTGGGCGGAAAACTGTAGGGGTTTAGACACTCAACAGCAGGAACAACTGTTGCAGCTGCTCATGGACTTTAAGGACATTTTTGCCCTAAGTGAAGACCAGGTGGGGCAGACTCGTTTGGTGGAACATGACATCCTGACGGGAGGTGCACGCCCAATAAAATGTCGTCCCCGCAGGCTTCCCCTGGCCCGTCAGGAAGCATGTGACAGGGCAGTGTCAGACATGCTGCAGGCTGATGTTATCGAGCCTTCAAACAGCCCCTGGGCATCTGCTGTTGTCATGGTGCCCAAAAAGAATGGAGAGTGGCGTTTGTGTGTTGATTACAGACCACTGAACGGGGTGACTGAGAAAGACTCATATCCACTGCCTAGGGTCGACGAGTCACTAGACCTGGTGTCCGGCTCCAACTGGTTCTCGTCTCTGGACCTTCGGAGCGGTTATTACCAGGTCCCCCTAGCAACAAGTGCCAGACCTAAGACTGCTTTTTGTACGGGGCGGGGACTCTGGCAGTTTAAGGTGCTCCCGTTTGGACTGTGCAATGCACCTGCCACTTTTTCCAGGCTGATGGACCAGACGCTGGCTGACATTCCTCGCCAGGAGTGTCTGGTGTATCTGGATGATATACTGGTCCATGGCGCCTCTTTTGCAATGGCTATGGACTCACTCTGTAGAGTGCTGGAGAGAATTAGAGCAGCGGGCCTGAGACTCCACCCAGATAAGTGTCACTTTATGCAACAAGAGGTGTCGTTTCTGGGCCACCGAGTCGGCAGAGAGGGGATCGGCACAATGGAGGACAAAGTAAAGATGGTGGCAGAGTGGCCAACCCCCACGACTCAGAGAGATCTTAAAAGCTTCCTGGGACTGGCTTCTTATTACAGGAGGTTTGTGCGGGGGTTCGCAAGTATAGCAGCCCCCCTTTTCCAACTACTCCAGAAGAACAGAGACTATGTGTGGACTGAACAGTGCCAGGGAGCGTTTGACCGCCTGCGGCAAGCTCTGACTGAGTCCCCAGTCCTTGCTCCTGCAGACCCTTCCCTCCCCTTCATCCTCGACACAGATGCAAGTGGCGTGGGTGTTGGGGGGGTCCTGTCCCAGCTGGGGAAGGAGGGTGAGAGAGTGGTGGGGTATTTCAGCAGGGCCTTTAACAAAGCTGAGAGGCACTACTGTGTGACAAGACGGGAGCTGCTGGCGGTGGTGCTTTCTCTACGCCATTTTAAGTACTACCTGTGTGGCTTGTCATTCACGATCAGGACTGATCACTCGGCCCTCCAGTGGCTGATGTCTTTTAAAGAACCTGAGGGTCAGGTGGCCCGGTGGCTGGAGGAGCTGCAATCCTACAACTTCTCTGTCATTCATGGGACCGGAGCCAAGCACGCCAATGCCGATGCCCTCTCCCGCCGGCCTTGCGCTGCAGAGGGGTGCAGTTACTGTGACCGGAGGGAGAGGTTGGAGGAGGAACAGCTGCATCGGAACCGTCGAGGATCAGGTCAGAGTGACTTGGCGATCTGCAGAGAGCTGCAGGTGGTTGGCACAGACAGCTGGAGGCACCATCAGGAACAAGACCCTGACATCCAACCTGTGTTGCAGTGGGTGGAGAGGCAACTGAAGCCGCCGTGGGAGGAGGTTGCTGGACTCTCGCTGGCAACTAAAGGGTTGTGGTCCAAGTTTGAGGCTCTGCGACTGGAAGATGGAGTACTGCAGAGGTCATGGAAGAACCCTTCCACAGGTGAGGAGCGGTGGCAGATTGTAGTCCCAAAAGGCCTGAAAGACGTAGTCCTGCAGGGCGTGCATGGAGCGTCTGGGTCTGGACATTTTGGTGTCACAAAAACTCTCCGTCGCCTCCGACAGGGGTTTTATTGGGGCCAGTGTAGGAGGGATGTGGAGGATTTCTGCCGCTGCTGTGACCTCTGCACGGCACGGAAGGGGCCGACGGGTCAGTCTCACGCCCGCCTACAACAGTTTGTTGTAGGAGCCCCGATGGAACGAGTGGCCGTGGACATCATGGGCCCCCTACCACGCTCAGACAGGGGAAACTGTTATGTCCTGTCGGCTATAGACTATTTTACAAAATGGCCGGAGGCGTACGCCATCCCTGATCAGGAAGCAGAGACTGTGGCAGATGCTTTGGTTGGGGGCCTGATTAGCAGGTTTGGGGTACCAGACAGTATTCATAGTGACCAGGGGAGAAATTTTGAGTCACGGGTGTTTTCTGCCATGTGCAACCGCCTTGGCATCCACAAAACAAGAACAACACCATTACATCCCCAGAGCGACGGCCTAGTGGAAAGGCTCCACCGCACCCTGGGACAGCAGCTGGCCATCCTCACAGCAGAGCATCAGCGGGACTGGGACGAGCACCTGCCACTGGTGCTAATGGCATGCCGCTCAGCTGTACAGGACTCCACGGCATGCACCCCATCGCTCCTCATGTTGGGGAGGGAGCTGCGCACACCAGCCGAACTGTCCTTCGGGCGCCCGCCGGATGCACCTGATGTTCCAGCGGGTCCCGAGTATGCCCGGAAACTTCAGGACAGGTTAGAGACGGCCCATGCGTTTGCCCGGAGGCAACAGGAGCAAGCAGGCATGCGCCAGAAACGGAACTATGATGTAAGGGCTAAGGGCCGACACTTCACTCCAGGGGAGCTGGTCTGGGTGTACAACCCTCGTAGGAAGAAGGGACGGTGCCCGAAGCTGGACAGTCAGTGGGTGGGTCCCTGCAGAGTGTTGGAGCGCCTGGGGGAGGTGGTCTACAGAGTTCAGATGCCCCAAAACAGGAGAAGAGTAGCTCTGCACAGGGACAGGTTGGCCCCCTATCAAGGCAGGTCTGCACCTCAGTCCCCAGAAGGCCAATGGTCAGGGTCTCTGGTGCGTCCGCCAACCTCCCCAGAAGCCTTATCACCGACATCGAATGATGCCCCGGCCCCAGAGCCTGTAGCGCCGCTGGGAGCTCGCCCGCAGCGGACGAGGAGGGCTCCAAGACGGTTTGATGACTTTGTTTGTCCCCTCGTGGGCGAGGGACTCAGTAGTGGGGGGGTAGTGTAACGACCCTGTGTTTGGTTCTGCTTTGGGTCCAAGTATTTCTGTGTATTTGTTCAGTTGTACTGTGTTCTGTTGAGCTGTTGTGATTCTGTTGTCCCCCGCCCTCATGTGTTGGACTGGTCGTGGGGGCAGGAGAGGGGTAGGAGCAGG
>JBBPBX010102625.1:0-12007 GCA_038048925.1 Garcialebias charrua
TTTTTGTTGTTTTTGTTGTGTTTTTCCAAATGTAATTCCGTTTTTTTTTTTATGTACTTCATTTACACCTTAGAGCCACCGTAAATTAGGCTATAACTGTTTGCCCCACACCTTTAAAATTTTTAAACCCATTTTTCTACTCTGCTTTTTGTTTGTTGGTTTCTGCGTCTGGCTGCGCAGCGACGGGTGCAGCTGCAGAAGTGGATGAGCTGGTTTCAGCGTTTGGAGGAACAGGACCGGGCTCATCAGTGAGGGCCTGTCTCCTCTCTCGCTCTTTGATCACTTGGACCAGGCAGTAGGTCACAAACAGAACGACGATGGTGGTTACAGGGAAGCCTGTGGAGGAACAACAGTTGACGTAAAGCTAGAAAGAAAGAAAAACTCTTCATTGTGCAAAGCTGAGAGCCACCTTTGAGGAGGAGTCGTTTGGTGACCAGCTTGGCAAAGTCCAAACTGTTCAAAGCCACTGAGTTGTACAACACAATGCACCAGAAGTTGAAAGTATTGAAGATGGCTCTTATGCGGCGGGACATGGCCTCTGACATTTCCACCTGTAAATAAAACATTTTTACGCAAAGTATAATTCACAAAAACACAAACGTAATCGCCATTAACAAACCTCAGAAGAGGCAAAAGGCTCCAGGGAAAAGAATTTGGCAGTCCACAGCTCAAAGTTGAGCCCAAAACAGTTGAAGAAAGCCCAGAGCAGGACCGCCTTGCAGGGTCCCAACCAGAGGATGGTGACACCGTAGGTGCAAAGTGTGGCCGCCAGCTCCTCCAACACATTCTCATGCTTTCCACCTAGATAGTTATAAACATACCTAAAGACACAGACCCATCAGAATCTCCACCTTAATGAGACTTTCATGTAAAAAATTCAATTCATTCAACCTTTATTTAGGCAGGTTAATCCCATTGAGCCTCAAGGACTCATTTACAAGAGAGACCTGGTTTATGCAACACTCACTTGAGCAGCCACTCGTTAATTCCTCTGTCAAAATGCCTAAAGATTAAAATAAAATAAAAGATTAATCTAAGACTTTTTTTTTACCAGAACAGATCTAGATGTGCAAACTTCACTCACGTTTCAGAAAACACATAAAGCATGGTGATGCATTTTGGTGGTTTGGGGGGGTCCAGGTGATCCAACCTGGCCACCGTGTTGATGACTCCAAACATGACGGCTGCTTTGACCCAATCATAGACGAGGTTAAAGTAAGCCAGACCAACTGGAAACGATGCAAGCACATCAAGTCAACTTCCACACCGATGTCATGTCACAAACCACTGACGCTGTTCAAACATACCCAGAGCCCAGTCCGAGAGGCGCTTCAGCAGCTTCAGGTCAGTTGGGAGGGTGAGGATGTACATGAAGTGGAAAAAGACGTCCACTACGACGATGATTCCCAAATGGACCAGGCCCTGCAGGCTGATATTCCACATCTCCCTTTCTTTTCGGGTCAGGTTGGACTTACTGGCCTGCAGACGACGGCAAACTCATCACAACAAGAAAAAACACCCTCAAGAGCATTTTTAATGTTTATGGATATGCAGGTGCCCGTTATTCATAGAAAAGTCCAATTTTGCAATACCGTATTTTTCAGACTATAAGGCGCAATATTAATGAACGGGTCTGTTTTCATACATAAGGCGCACCGGATTATAAGGCTCACAGTCTATTTTTGAGAAAAATTAAAGGATTTTAAGTAGGGATGGGGCCCATCCGGTATCGGCCAATGATACCAGGATAATTTACGTATCGGATTTTTGATCCAACCTGCCGATATTTTCCGATCCATGATGTACATTGGCTTCAAGCTATGGAATGGATTTCCTGAATGGAGGAGTGTCTCATGAACCCAGAGTGACAAGAACCACCTCAAATTCAGGAAATCCATTTCATAGTTTGCAGCCAGCTACAGCGTGAGGACTGAGTGAGTACTCAGTTGGGCTTGTTTTGGTGAGTAGCATCTTAGCTAGCAGCTAGCCGACTTTTCATCGTAACGTGTCCGCTTGTGGAAGTATTTTACACTAAACACTGCAAGACAGCAACATTCAATGTCTGCAGAGCCATAGCACCACATTAAACCGCGGTCAAGTTAGTTTTACGTTGGACATTTGAGCTCCGTGGCTTCAGCGGTGTGTTTTTCTTTTTATATCCGGGGTGGGCGCTCCGATTTCGGGCAGCTGCTCTTAGCTTGCCCCTCCACCGAGACGGAGATGCGGCTGGCCGCGTCGGGATGCCTTTGTTTCGGTTCAGCGAGAGCGGCGTCCCGCTGAAGCGACGGAGCTCGAATGTCCAACGTAAAACTAACTTGACCGCAGTCCAAGATATAGTTTACCCTCCAGGAGATATTTATCAGTACAACAGTAGACAATTATAAAAAAGCATATTAATTAAAAATTACAAGAAAACTGTATATAAAAAAACCCAGCTACATTATAAAGCGATGTAAAATACTAAAAACAGGAACATGTCTGTGTTGGTTTATGCCATGAACTTAGCAGATGTAAAGCTATTTAATATTTTATTTAATCAATTTATTCATTAATTTAAAAGAGACAAAATAAAACAAATCCATCAAAAAGAAAACGTTGAATGAAAAGAGTGCAGAAAGAAGAAAAAAAATCTTATATCACCCCATTATTTAAAAGAATATGTAAAATAACTTTAAACAAACAATCACTTAAATTAATCACTTTAATATTCACTTTAGAGTTAGGAATGAAAAAAAAAACACGTTTTGTGTTAGCAGAATTTTATCATAACTTTGAAACTTATCCAACATTGATAAAACTTACCTCATGTTGCCTTTTTGGACATGCACGCATATATGTGTACACATTGTACTTGAGAGGAGATTATTACAGCCTCATATAAAATCAATGATGATGATATCGGAACTGGATCGTATAGGCCGATACCCAGTTTTAAGTATCGGGATCGGATCGGAAGCAAGAAAATATGGATCGGTGCATCCCTAATTTTAAGTGTGTCTTATAGTCTGAAAAATACGGTAAAACAGAATGTTAAATCACATCTCAAATTGTACCCTTCAGTTCATCTATTCTTAATGTTTTCTATCTTGCTCACAGTACTGATTGATGAATATTAGATGAGCACTGCAAATAATGTTTACTTTTTAGGCAACTTATTTTGCAGTTACTTACTATACCGTATTTTTCGGATTACAGGTCGCACCTTTTTATGGTTTTTTCAAGGCCTGCAACTTATAATCCGGTGCGACCTAGTTATGGTTTTTTTTTTCTTCCATATTTTTAGACTAATTTTTTGACTCAGTTATGAGCCTTTTCAGTTTGGCAGAAAATGGTGCAGTACCACTTTTGGTCACTAGGGGCACAATGCAGTACCACTTCCAGAGGAGTACACTGACCCAAGAAGAAGAAGAATACCGTTTCCAGCTCATGTGTCCGAAAAAAAGCTCCTCTGCTCGGACTGACTGTCGGCCTCCTGCTCTGGATGTTGCTTTGTTAGCTCTGTTTGTTTGCTGTTTGTTAGCAAGATAATCAAGAACCACTCAGCGGATATTTCTGAAACTTACAGAATGGAATGGAATCACAGTGTGGACGTTTACAAGTGAGTAGTTTATTAGATGTTAAGAGATAAAAAAAGATATTTTATTAGCATAGCTTGTTAGCTTGTGGATGTATATCTGTTTACAGTATGTTAGAAATAGCTTCGAAACCAATTGGTGTATATTTTTTCTGCTTACAGAGTGTAATTATACTGTAATGCTTTAATGTACGTTACTATGGTCTCGATAAAACGTTTAACATAAAATTCGATTTTTTATTCGTGTCAGAAGCGGACTCGTCTCGTGTTAGCATTCGCTTTTTATCTGTGTACTTCTGTTTACATTATAAATAGCTTCAAAACCACTCGGTGTATATTTTTTCTGCTTACAGAGTGTAATTATAGGAGCTTTAATGTACGTTACTATGGTCTCGATAAAACATTTGACATAAAATTCAATTTTTTTTTTATTCGTGTTTTCAGAGACGGAATCGTCTCGTGTTTAGCTTCTGTTAGCTTCTGGCAGACATTAGCAGCAGAGCTAAACACTCGGTCCATATTGCCGGGTTGACTCAGCGGTGATGCGGCGCGTCAGCGGTGGATGACGCGTTACGTCGGCGGTGACATAGGTGCGACCTACAATCCGGTGCGACCTATTTATGGATTTTTCCAATTTTTTGGCAATAATTGGACACTGCGGCCTATATTTCGGTGCGATCTATAATCCAAAAAATACGGTAGTTTCACTTTAGGGGCAACTTGTTACAAGTAAAATACAATTCCCATACAAAAACTGAATCTAAGAAATTGCACCTTTTAGAAACAACATACAATTGGTTTGATGAATATTTGGAATTTCCAACAAAAAAAACTGAATTCCGGGAGGCTTTATTCATTTAAAAATGTCTGGAGTGTATGGAGTTCTATCTTTATAGAACTGCATGAGATGCCTCGTTATGGGCTCATGTACTGGGAAGTGAAGTGTCTTCAGAATAGAAGTCCAGCTGTTTTTTGTTTTTTTAATGACCTGGATGACTGAGAGTCTTCATCAGAACAGCTGGGATTAATTTGAAGTAACTTGGTCCCCATACCTGAGCGTAAAACTGGTCAAACGTCATGATGGGCCCAAAATAGAAGAAAGGGAGGTAGAAGTTGTACTCGAGAAGCTCGAGGACGTTGTAGTGGCCATCTTTTCGTTCACAGTTCTCCAAAGCAAAGCTCATGCAGCGCATGATCGTAAACCCACAGCCTCCGTAGAAAAGAACGTGGCGCAGCTCAAAGTCTCCCTCCACAAACCCTGCCTGTGTGGAGAAGAGACGCTGAAAACAGAGGAAAATCCTCCGTGTTGGAGCAGAAAGTGTCTTACCTGCCAGGACACGAAGGGTTCACATCTGAACGTGGCGAGGGTACAGAGACCTGTGACGTAGCAGAGCCAGTGAATTTTCACCAAGGAGATGCTGTAGAGCAGGATGCAGTGGGACAGCATGAGGGTGATGTAGGTCCACCCCATGCTGGTCCACACAGCCAGAACTCCATACACCATGTAAACCAAGGACCTGTGCTGTGAAAATGACTTGCGTCATTAATCGCAGTGGCAGATATTGGATCAAATCTCATGCAACAGCTCACTGAAAACGTTCAGTCGGTCGATGCACCTGTGGAGCGAGCATGGAGCCGATCTTGGCGAACAGCACATGTCCAGACAGAGCAAAGATGATGTGTGCTCTGTAGGTGGAGAACCACATCATCCACTCAAAATCAGCAGTATCCTGTCGGCCAGGAATAAAAACAACACAAATAAAATCAGCTTTTACAATTACAGGTAGTCCTCGACTTACGACATAGATCCGTTCCTACGTGGCGATTTTCGACATAATTCGGAATATACGTACATACTGCACCATATACATGTACAGTACTGTATTACCAAGCACTTAGCCTATCCTAACAGTACCCTACATAATTATCAAAAAACACATACGTTTGGGAGCCATAATGAAGGGAAAAAAGAGTTAACGGCCTACTAGGATGCTGTTGACGCCGTTCTCCTCGGTCCATCCGCCGTATTCCGTTTTCCGTTTACGACGTAAAACCTCGTTCACAGTACAGTGCAGTATTCCTCCGTCGCTGCACCGTGTACAGTACAATATTTTCCACCGCTGCACCGCGTACAGTACAATTTTTCCACTGCTGCTTTACATTTACGATGTAAAACCGGTCCATCCGCTGTATTCCGCATTCCGTTTACGACGTAAAACCGCATTCACAGTACAGCGCTACGTTTACGACGTAAACCCGGTCCATCCGCGGTATTCCGCATTCTATTTACGACGTAAAACTGCGTAAGTCGAAATAAGGCTTTTCAGAGTAAATGGGAGATGCGTTGTAACTACGAAACGTCGTAACTCGAGACCGTCGTAACCCGAGGACTACATTTTAAAATCAGCTTTATGTATTTATTTACCATTTTCCTTCCGAAGTATCCAGGCTTCACACTGGCTTTGAACGTTTTTCTGTTTACGTTGGCTGAAAACAGAACAGCAAGACAATTAAAAAAAGTTAAACATGCAAATTTCTCAAGCAAATCTGAAGCCAAGATTAAAAAGTTACATAAAACAATTGTACAGTATTCTCTTCACTGTGAACACAAAATGAGATTCTGATGATGCAGGTTTATGAAAAGCTGCAGCGTCTTATTGAGTCCAGTCCTGCTGATACCATTCCTGTGACTGGTGTCAGTCTGATGACGGTTTGAACAACTGTGAGCTGGACTTATCATTACAGCAGGCATTTACGTCAAGTTCTTGTAGCAGGAAGTGTCTCATCTCATGACGTTCTTTGCTCAATATTACATTTCTAAACTCACCATGCCGTTTTGTTGAAGTGTACAAGAGCGAATACAGAAAACGGAACATAAACTCATAAATCTGTGATCTTTAAAAAGACGTTTCATGACAGGGGCGATTCTAGAAGCTGACCTTTAGGGGTGCTTATAGCCCCCAGTGCTGACAATGACTCAACCTGCATTTCCTGCATTCTGGTGTATTCTAACAGGTTGTTAAACATCTACATGTACCTACATAAGTAAACGCTTGATTCAATAACTATTTTAGAGTTAATGGCACAACAAGAAGTAGCACTATAAGCTAGCTACATGCAACACACTAACATGCTACAGATGCAGCGCTCTGCTTTTATGTATACATAAACACTTTGTACAAAATATTAATTGATCATAACAAATAAAGATTAAACCTACATACAAAATACACTAAACAAAGGCCCAACTAGCTTTAAGCATTAACCTTTAAAGTGTCACTGACATGATTTTTTTTACTATGCATAAAATTGCTCAAAATATATATCTTGTATCATTTAAATATGTTCGTTTTTGCAAACAAAATGATAAATCAATTTAATTTTACTTTTAAAATGATTTTAAACTTTGCGCCGTGTTTATTCACGGGAAATCCGATTACACGCGAATGCAACATCTGTGACGTAAAATTGGGCAGAGGGCTACGTCTCTTTAATAGCGGACAATTTATAACCCGACGAATTTAGAAATCTAAGTTAAGATTTGAGCTATTTGTCTTCAGTTTGGGAAGCAGAAAATAGTTTGGGTGATGAAACAAGAAACAGCAGGATCTAATTTGGGTCTGCAGCCGTATGAGACTTACCTTCAGGTTTAGCAGCTCACACACGCGCACTGACAAGCCCAGGGCTCTGCCCGATTTTACGTCACAGATAGTGCATTCGTGTGTAATCGGATTTCCCATGAATAAACACGGCTTGAATCACTTTTAAAGCAAAATTAAATTGATTTATCATTTTGTTTGCAAAAACGAACATATTTAAATGATAACAGATATATATTTTGAGCAATTTTATGAATAGTAAAAAAATCATGTCAGTGACACTTTAATTTAACCATTAAGCATTAGCTACCTTCATACAGATGAACAGTACTTTCTGTTTATCACTGTTGTATTCAGCTGCTCATGAGGTCGGCCGCAGGGCTTTATCCATCTTTTACAATTTTCCAGACTCAGTTTGAGGTTTGGAAATGGAATAAACTGTATTCCACCCTCTAAAGCAGGACTATTCAATTAAACTGCTCAGGGGGGGCCACAGTTTCTGAAAGCCAGCAGCTCAGGGGCCCGGACATCCAGCAATTAGTCATTATGTAAATAAACCAAGTACTGTATTACAATGATCTGTTACCTTTTTAATTTGTTAATTTTGCTGCATTGAATCAAAAATGCAATAAACAGGTTTTTGTTTTAGGGGTGCCAAGTTAAAATGTAGGGGTGCTTGATGAGCACCCCAAAAAAGAGGCTAAAAATCACCACTGTTTCATGCTCTGATGCATCATCTCCCCTCAGCTGACTCTAATTGACCAATGTCCAACAAGAGTTTATAGTCAAGTCTTTAATGATCTTGTGTTTTGTGTACGTGCGTTCTTCCTCATACTCACAAGTGGACACTTCAAAGACCCAGCTGGCGGCCCAGAACACAGCCAGACCCAACACAGAGCTATAGGAGTAGACCTCATACTTGGGAAGAGCAGCTTTGATCCCCATGCTGATGAAGACTGTGGACGAGCGCTAGAGGCTGATGAAGACAGACCACAATCTCAGGAGGGAGTTCTCTTTTATCTGCACAGACGAGTTCACTTCTGAAACACGGCGTTCGCCCACTGGCTCCTGTTCAGATGCCATGGAGGAGAGAGGGTATTCCAGAACCAGATGTTGTGAGTTTAAAACTAAAAGTACGATTCAACGATAAAATGCCTCTCCTATGTTTCGATTTTAAAGGCCAGGTTTATGTAATTTAGATAGGCCGAGTGCCAGTGTGAACTTGTTGTTCAAATTAAAGGGAAAAAATATTTAAGTTTTAGAAAGATAAAAATCAACAAGCTGAAAGTGTTAACCAGTCATGTATACTTCATCTTACCCATACAAGTACACTTTGCAATGCATTTCTTGTATTTAGGCATAGAAAACACGTTTTACGATCTCATAAGTGAATCAAACCAATTCTTAAATCACCTGAAGCTCACACCTGGGCCAAGTTAATAATCATTTAACTGACAGTGGGTCAGCTGCACAAACTAAGCTAAAAAAAAAGATGTTGGCAATAATGCATTTTTCATTTGTTTCTTTACGGTTTCTGGGTTTATTCTGCAAAGAATCTGAGAATTACTGCTATAGGCTAAATTTAGCTTTAGGCTATAGGTGTTAGCCAACAAGTGTAAGCTGGTATAAAGACTATGATTTATTATAATCTAAATAGAATCTGAGAATTACTGCTATAGGCTAAATTTAGCTTTAGGCTATAGGTGTTAGCCAACAAGTGTAAGCTGGTATAAAGACTATGATTTATTATAATCTAAATAGATCATCCTGTGTCACAACAAAAGGGGAAAAATAAGTTTCTTAATGCTATTTAAATTTAAAACGTTCCATCTTGTGGGATGCTTTAAAGTTTCAGTCCACCACATATTACCATAGTCATATCCAGCAGATTTTACATTCCTTAGACATTAGAAATGTATAGTTTCAATAGCACATTATACATGAATATGTCCTTTAATAAATGCAATGTAATAATAAAATAAAATTATCCTGCCACATTAGTTTATTTGCTTTTCCCTTTCACATGCAAATTGTTTTCCCATAATGCTGCAATAAAATGCACCTCTTAACATCCTAATCATTTGACTTGAAATATTTATGAAGAACAGTGGAGGTCAGAGGGGCTGAATATACAATAATAAGAAGGCATCAACAAAAGGCAGCTGCTGCTATTTTTAACTGAACAACTCTTCTCCAGTGACTCTATGCACCAAGCAGCCTGTTAATGTAAAATAATAAGCTCGAGCTTATCCTGCAGAATAAGACAATGGTGTTTTTTTAATGCAAATAAAACAAACGTGAAGTAAAAACCTGTTTTTTTGTCCTCACATTGTCCAGTTGGGATGCCTGCTGCTGAAATGCCACCCGGTCATGCAGTTCAGCCTGTCTTCAGCACCTGTTGTGATACTGACCTTGAACGCAGCAGAGAGCCCAAAGTTGTTCAAAAGACATTTTCAGATTTTTTTTTTTTCTCAAATGAAAACGTCAGATAAGACAAATAAATACAAAAAAAGAAGTCAATGTAGACCTTTTGAAGTGCAGTGAATCCACAGGGTGTGGGTGGACTGCGGGGTGTGACTCCCTGAGAGGGATCTGCCAGCAGTTGAAGGTGACGGGATGTATTTATACTTTGATCAGAGACAGGGGTGGGACAAGAGGCGTGCTAAATCAGTACAACAAACTAGAACTTGTTATTATCAGACTCCTTGTGGAAGGTGACACATTTTATTTGTCCCCAAGAAAAAAAAATCAAGATATTTTACTCCACCACACATAAAACACTGAAGACGTGTAATCATTTTCACAATATTCTACTTAAATATTCTTATGCTGCTCATTTTAACAGGTCTCAACAGGTCTCATAAACTGGTCTCTCTTGTAAACGAGTCCTCGTGACTCAATGAGACTAACCTGTAGGTTGAATGCATTATTTTTCTCGTTGCCAGATCTGTTGTGGGAAGGTCTAAGCCTGCTGTCATTTTGAACCAGTCCCATATTTCCTGATCCTGACATACTGGTCCATGCACTAGAACACATAGAGTATCTGCAATGTGATGTAAATATAGTCACACTGCAGAAATGTGCATTGTGCTGGATAGTGAATCAGTCTTGTATGGTTGGAAACTACAACACAGTGAAGTGCAATGATTTCAATTTGGTTGCAGACCTAAAGGAATCTTTGCAACAATTGCATGTTACAAACCGGATTCCAAAAAAGTTGGGACACTAAACAAATTGTGAATAAAAACTGAATGCAATGATGTGGAGGTGCCAACATCTAATATTTTATTCAGAATAGAACACAAATCACAGATCAAAAGTTTAAACTGAGAGAATGTATCATTTTAAGGGAAAAATATGTTGTTTCAAAATTTCATGGCGTCAACAAATCCCAAAAAGTTGGGACAAGTCCATTTTTACCACTGTGTGGCATCCCCCCTTCTTCTTACAACACTCAACAGACGTCTGGGGACAGAGGAGACCAGTTTCTCAAGTTTAGAAATAGGAATGCTCTCCCATTCATGTCTAATACAGGCCTCTAACTGTTCAATCGTCTTGGGCCTTCTTTGTCGCACCTTCCTCTTTATGAGGGGGTGGCCGTGGCGTAGTGGTAATGGCAGTCGTCCCCTGATCGGAAGGTTGGAGGTTCGAATCCCGGCATTCAGGCAGTCTTGCTGCCCAAGAGGACCGAGAGGCCTACTGGATCTGGGTGGACGGATTGGCATCTGCAGCCAGTTTCTTTGGATCTGCTGTGGGATGGACCGCTACAAGAGATACTTCCTGCCTACAGCTATCTGCATCTAGAACTCTTAATGAAACTTCAAATCGTGACTCATCTGACCACAGAACAGTCTTCCATTTGACCACACTCCATTTTAAATGACCCCTGGCCCAGTGCAAACGTCAGCTTGTGGAGCTTGCTTAGAATTGGCTTCCTCTTTGCACTGTAGAGTTTCAGCTGGCAACGGTGGGTTGTGTTCACTGACAATGCTTTCTGGAAGTATTCCTGAGCCCATTCTGTTATTTCCTTGACAGTGGCATTCCTGTTTGAGGTGCAGTGACGTTTAAGGGTCCGGAGATCACGAGCATCCAGTAGAGTTTTACGGCCTTGACCCTTACGCACAGCGATTGTTCCAGATTCTCTGAATCTTTTGATGTCATGCACGGTTGATGATAACTTAAAGTCTCTGCTATTTTACACTGGGTAACACCATTCTGGTATTGCTGCACTATCTTTCTGCGCAACAATAATAATAATAACTTTTATTTATAACGCACTTTACATCAAACAGATCCCAAAGTGCTACAATGAAAAATAAAATCAAGATAAAAATCAATCATAAATGCAACAAAGAAAAGGAACAACCAAGAGGATGGAGCCTCACAGATGATTGCATCAAAAATTTAAAATTCACAAAATGCAGATAAAATACTCAAATTGGTGGAATTGGTGATCCTCTTACCATCTTGGCTTCTGAGAGACACTGACACTCTGAGCTTTTTATTGTCAATTGATCTAATTAGTGTTAATTGGTCTTCCAGCTGTTCGTTATATGCTCAATTTCCTTTTTCCAGCCACTTATTGCTACTTGTCCCAACTTTTTGGGGATTTGTTGACACTGTGAAATTTTGAATCAACATATTTTTCCTTTAAAATTTTACATTTACTCAGATTAAACTTTTGATCTGTCATCTATGTTCTATTACAAATAAAATATTGACATTTGCCATCTCCACATCATTGCATTCAGTTTTTATTCACAATTTGTTTAGTGTCCCAACTTTTTTGGAATCCGGTTTGTAACTGGGACCCTGTGTACACAATTTCGTTCCA
>JBBPBX010102627.1:0-12007 GCA_038048925.1 Garcialebias charrua
TTTGATGCTAGTTCCTTCAACGTGTTACACCTCTCTGTGTTTACGGTTTGTAAAAGTCTGATATTTGCTCAGATCCTAAGCAATAGTTCAAGAATGTCTCCTTGTTCCTGCATTTCTTTACCTTGCATGTGTGCCATAATTGCCTTCACGCAACCTCATTCACCCAAAATGTTTATTCCCCAGCCGTTCTCACATGCACTTGAGATCTCTTGTAAAAACACAGTAAAAAAGTCTGAAACAATTCTGAGGTGAAAACCTCAGTGTTCAGGCTTATTTCTATGTTGAACAGCAGCTCCCTCTGGTGGGCAAAATTATGGCAGCACCACACACTCACCAGTCACTTGAAGATGACTTCAAACACACACACACCTGAGTCCACACTAACATTTAATAAAAATTACAAACTCATAATTTAAATCTAAATGAGATCTCTTTGCCCTAAAAATGATCATTTACATTGAAAAACTTAAAGAAATGCGACGCGAAGTATTTTAAAACGAATTAAACAGAAGACCCAAACATGCACCCTCTCTTGGTGTGCTTTTTTTCTTTTTTTCTTTTTACACTCTCAGACCCTTTCCGGTCAGATCCGGTCAGATGATGGACGGTTTCTTTTCACAAAGATGGCCTCCTTTACTCCTCTCTCAAACCGTCCATCATTAAACAGGGGTGGAGGCCTCCGGGTTCAACTGTCTCCCTCTTACAATGCTGTTATTGCTAGTATCACTCAGCCCTCTGTGAATAGCAAACAACCATCAGGGTGCTAATGATCCATTGTTAGGCTGATGGCCCTCCTTGATCATGTGAGCAGCTGGTTTCAGGCTGTCATCAGCCAACTGGTTGAGCCACTGTGGGAGGGTGCTATTTATAAGACTGAGCTGAACACAGCAACTCAGACTGAGGAAGTCTTTCGGACGAAAGACGAAACGTTTCTACATTTTTTTGCTTTGTTTTGTTTTATTTTTTGAATGTCCAGAGGACCAGACTTAGCTTTTTTAGATACCATAAAATGTTTTGGGCTTCTCCTGTTTTCTTATTGGCCAGGATTTTCCAGGACTTCTGATAACGACTGGTTTCCTGGGCAACTAAGATTTATAGCAGGCCTCAAGGTCTCTTTGCTGACCTGCTTAGATTATGTGTGTGTGTGTGTCTTTGTTTAAGTTTAAGAAGAGTTTAGATTCAAACAAGTCTAATTTGTTCTGTGTACATTTATGGTAACATTATGTGTCATGTACTAAGTGTATTTCTTATGTGTGCTATTATATAAATGTACCTGCTCTTCAGTTTTGCCAATTTCATGTTGGTGTGCCCATCCCCCCGGAATGTGCTCATGAGTGTGGCCCAACAAGCTGCTTGAAGCTGCATGTGAAACTGCATGTCTCCCTTCCTGCACATCTTTGCTGGTCCTGTGTGCTTACACGTATACTAAGCATGCATGTATAAACCTTTGTGATTACATGATGATACTAAACATTTGTCATTTGTGATTACATGATGATATTTGTGATTACATGCTGATACACAGTGTGAATAAGAACACTAGTGAAATAGGTTTAATCATAATAATGTGTAGATTATCCTTCACCGCTCATTCTCAATCAGTTCATCTGGACAGTTTCTTTTTAGTAGAAACGTTTCACCCTCACTCCAGAGGGCTTCGTCAGTCAGAGTAGTCCAAAGCACACTGAAGTTACCCCACCAAGTAAACAACTTAAGTGGACCAACCAGTTTGCTGTAGCCAAGATGGTTTCTGGGGGCTTGTCCCTCGTCGACTCCTCCCAGGCAGGCAGACATGTCCAAAGTGGTTCAAGACAAGAAAGTTCATTCTCAATAGTCCAGGTATCAAATCCGCTCATTCTCAATCAGTTCATCTGGACAGTTTCTTTTTAGTAGAAACGTTTCACCCTCACTCCAGAGGGCTTCGTCAGTCAGAGTAGTCCAAAGCACACTGAAGTTACCCCACCAAGTAAACAACTTAAGTGGACCAACCAGTTTGCTGTAGCCAAGATGGTTTCTGGAGGCTGTCCCTCGTCGACTCCTCCCAGGTAGGCAGACATGTCCAAAGTGGTTCCAGACAAGAAAGTTCATAAAATACAATTCTTTGTATTAATGTTGTTTTTTTAAAGATCAAAAGGAAGTTTGCCAGTAGGGGTGTAGGAAAAAAAAGATTTTTTAAAGACTCTAGATTCTTAGTCCTGGCGATTCAGAATCGATTCTAAATGCTCCAAAATCAATTTTTAAACATGTTTAATTTTACCCTGATGCATGCTCAATATTCCAGGTAGAAAAATCTAAAAAAGCTAAGTCTGGTATTCAGCTCAGTCTTAGCACCCTCTCACAGTGGATCAACCAGTTGGCTGATAACAGCCGAAACAAGCTGCTCACATGATGGAGGACCATCAGCCTAACAATGGATCGTTAGCACCCTGATGGTTGTTTGCTATTCACAGAGGGCTGAGTGATACTAGCAATGACAGCATTATTGTCCCCCTCTTATAATGCTTGAGTTAAAGGTTACTACACTTTGGTAGGCTGAAGTCTGTTTTTGTCTGTATATTTTGAATTATTTGTATGTGATGGACTGGAGACCTGTCCAGGTGTCCCACGCCTCTCGCACAGTGATGACTGGACATGGACACCAGTGAGCCCCATGACTCTTAAAGGAAGAAGTGGTTAAAGATGATGGATGGATGAATTATTTGTTCCTATATTTTTATTTTATTGTTTTAGAGGAATCCAGGCAACTAAGCTAACCTAATACAGTACTGGTAATTCAAGTTACAGCATTTAATGCATTCCTGTATTATTTGTTTGTATTTTTGGTATGAATATCAAATGATTCAAAAACTTTGATAAAGTACAGAACCTACAATTATTGTTTTAAATAAATGTTCTATTTGTTTACATTGTTGTTTAATATTCTCAGTTTAAAATTATTGTTTTATGTTCCATTTGTTTACATTGTTGTTTATTCTTTTCAGCTTGTCAGTTACAAAGCTGAAACTAAATTTATGACCATTTTAATAGAAAAATCATTTTTGAATCAAAAATTGTTTCTGAATCGAAAAATTGATTTTGAATCGAATTGTGACACCAAAAATCGGAATCGAATCAATTCTCCAGACACTGAGAGATTCACACCCTTATGCTAGCAAAGCTGAAGTTCTGCACACCTTCCTAGGCAGAGTCTGTGTTGACAGTCAGTGCTGGGGGTTGGGGTTAAGGCAAATTAATGTAAATGAACAGCAATTGTTAACACCCACAGGTAAAGCTTCAGGAATGGGGACATTCTTCTAAAGTTTTGAGGCCTGTTTTCTCCCTAATCTTATTTGCAGATTGCCAACATTGAAATGGCTGTATCTTCTTCATTTTTTTGAGTGGCATGTATTTGGCATCATTGGATAGCTTAGAACCCACACTTTCAGATTCTGTAAATAACTCAAAATGACCCAGGGGAGACTTGTTTCTGGTTTTGCCATGGCCAGTCACAAATGTCTCCCCCTGCCCCGCTCTGAGCAGCCGGTGCTGCGTGTCCCCCGCTCTAAACTGTCATTACAAACATGCGCGGCTCCACAGTCTGTCCACGGACCAAGAGGCAGGTGATCAGAGACAGATCAGTTAAAAAAATTAATCAGAGGAATGACACGTTCCTGCAGGAACAGAGGAAGCTGAAACCTGAACAAGCTTCAGGGTCAGCTGGACGCCTTGTCACAAGTTCTGGAAGTTACAGCTCATTTAAAGGCAAAATATATAGATAGATAGATAGATAGATAGATAGATAGATAGATAGATAGATAGATAGATAGATAGATAGATAGATAGATAGATAGATACTTTATTGTCCCCAAGGGGAAATTTGTCTTGGACATCGTACGCCAAACAACACTTCTGCCAACAATACAGTCACATGAACACAATACAAATTTAAAAGCATATAAAATAAAAACCTATTGCTCAGTTAAAAACACATTGCTTTTAAAAACACACATTGCTCAATAAGACCATTCAATGCTCAATAAAAACACATATTGCACATTCCCACATACATCCAGCAGTAAATGAAACAACAATCAGACCAGAGCATCAGCAGCATCATGGAAAACTTACTATATACCTACTTTATTTAACAATCTGATCGATGTGGGGATAAAAGAATTTTTAAATCGGTTAAGTCTAAAAGCAGGGACTCTAAACCGTTTGCCAGATGGTAACAGTTCGTATTGTGAGTTCAGGATGTGAGCGGGGTCAGACAGTACCCTCCGTGCTAGTCTGAGGACAGACTCATCATAGATAGACTGCAGGGAGAAGTTATCAGTTCTTCCTATCACCTTCATTGCAGTTTGTACCATACGATGAAGTTTAGATTTAAGTTGCACAGAAAGATTGCCATACCACGCTGACATCCCAAACCTGATGATGCTTTCCAGTACGGCCTGATAGAATAAAAACATGAGCTTCTTGTTAACCCCAAAGACTCTGAGTCTGCGTAAAAAGTACAGTCTCTGCTGTAGACGGGAGCACAACATGTTAACATGAATTTCCCACTTGAACAGATTATCTAGGTGGACACCCAGATATCTGTAAGAACAGACCTGGTTTATTTTCTGGTTGTGAATAAAAAGTGGGAGATTGTCACCCAAAGACTTGGGGTCAATCAGCATCTCTTCTGTTTTCCTGGCATTAATAATAAGGTGGTGGTCATCACACCATTGAACAAATGATTGAACCTCATTAAAATATGATGAGGAGTCCATATCCTCATGCAGCAAGCTGAGAATAGCAGTGTCATCAGAGAATTTAAAAACATAATTCCCGGGGCAGCTGCTGATTCAATCATTTGTGTAAATGGTGAAGAGGACAGGAGAGGTAACGCAGCCCTGGGGAACCCCAGTGCTGATGGACCCCAGTGCTGATGGACATATTTTGTTGTATGTTTCATTTATGCTCAACAGATTTTAAGCTTCATTTTATTTAGATGTTTTGGGAAACTACACCTGAACATTAGTTTTTGTGGTGGATTTTGTTGATCTATATTTTGTGCAGACTTTTTCAATCTTTTTTTTCTTCCTTTTATAGATGGCCTCCCTTCTCACTTTATAGCCATCCTCTTCACACCATTACAAAAAAAATTCTTATAGAAAGAAAAGAAAGACAGAAAGTAAGAATACAAAACAAATATCTACAAAAAGAGCAATGGCCCTCATGCACGAACCGTTCGTACGCACAGATTTGTTCTTATACTGTTCGTACGAGTGATTTAGGATCATTTGTGGCATTCAACAATGTTTTCGTATCCTAGGATTTTTTTCAGATACGAACAAAATTTACGAGTGGTCCGGACCTGTCGTATATTTTAGGAGCGTCAGTCTGCTGTCATCCAGACGGGATTTCTCCACTAATAACTTCATATTTCGTTATTTAGAAAATATTTTGAGTTTAAAAAAGTCACGCACCACAATTGTTTTTGACAATAGGTTCTGTTTGAATTAGAATTATAATTTTAAGTTTAATTTGTCTGGTGTGTCGCGCAGGTGAGTCGTGCGCTCCCCTTGGTCATCAAAGCCGCTCCTCATATTAACACCCAGGTACATAAAATCCCCATACACCGCCGCAGAACAAGTACGGATTAAGACTGATCTTGTGCCAAACACCATCGGAGCAATAGATTATTATATCTGATTCGAAATATAACCTGCAGAATGTGGCTGCGCGATGACCAGGAGGAGCGCGCATGAGAGAAGCTGCTGAGCGCGCGCTCCGCCGTGCGTCCATCTCCCTCTCAGCCACACATAAAAAAGAAGTGCCCAAAGTACCGATCCGTTCCGAGCCGAGTGGAACCTGCGCTTCTGCCCCCTCTTCCCCCCTCCTCCGCCTCCATCACCTCGCCCTCAGCTCCGTGCGCCGCGTTGTGCAGGCGATGGAGCCGTGAGCCGCGCGCACTGAAGAACCGAGCTGGAGAAGCGCGGGGGGGGGGCAGGCGTCTAGATCAGTGAGACCAGCAGACCCACCAGTCTGGACCACTTTCTGCGACACACGTGCACTCTGAGTCCAGGAACAGGGGTTTTTGTTTCCAACATCGCACAGAAAGGATGTGGGGCTTGTGCTGCAAAACATGTTGGCATCTTGCGCAGCGTGGCATTTATTGTCCACCATCTCCTGACCACCTCCTGTCCGTGCTGCGGCGAGACGTTTGTTTGAAGCCATTTTCAGATCAAACCATTTATTCTTGATTTCTGATACTGTACGACCCACGGGACACACAACATATGCACTACAATATTAATATGATGTTAACTGTAGTTTCGAGACAATTTAAAATGCTTCTGTTGAAAAACACATCCGACACTTGCGGGGGGGTGGGGGGTAGCGGTGCCACTCTTCTGAATAAGTGAAACTATAATGTAACACAGTAAAATTAAAGATATTTGACCATCCGACACTTGCGGGGGGGTGGGGGGGGTAGCCACAGCGCCACTGAGAGCAGAACTCCGAACGCGTGAAGTTCCTCTTACTTCTTGATTTAGAATGAATGGACACTTCCTGCTGTCAGAAGGCAGGAAACGTGGCCTTATATGGTGTTTTGAGGGGTGGGAATTATGTAAATGACCTCTACGCGAGCACGCGCAGGTTGATAGAACAGGTGGGATTCATCATATTTACGCAACCCATTTACACACGTTTCCTGTGGATAGAAGACTTTGTTGGATCTGACGTGGCATGTTCGTACGAACGCTCCGTACGAACAAAAGTAGGAGAAATCTAGGATAAAATACGAACATTTTCGTGCATGAGGGCCAATGTTTCCAAATATCTGGCATCTGTACTCATCCCTTTAGTTGGCAGCTCAGAACACCACATACAGAACACCATGGACTTTGTGGATAAGGTGAGGGATGTCATCATGGAGACTGATGAAACAATGGTCTCTTTTGATGTCACATCACTCTTTACGTGCATTCCTGTTGATGAAGCAGTAGAGGTGGTCTGTTTAAGGTTAAAATCAGACACCACTCTGAGCAACAGGACCACACTTTCCACAGAACAACTGTGTCAACTCTTGAAACTGTGCCTGCAGTCAACCTACTTCACATATGGGGAGCAATATTATAGGCAGAAACATGGGTGTGCTATGGGGTCTCCAGTTTCTCCTATTGTTGCCAACCTGTACATGGAGGAGGTAGAAAAGAGAGCTTTGACATCCTTTTCAGGGAGACCACCAAGTCATTGGTTCAGGTATGTTGACGACACCTGGGTTAAAATTAAATCTCAGGAAGTCCAACATTTCACTGATCACATCAACTCTGTGGATAAATATATCAAGTTCACACGAGAAGATGTAAAAAATGGCAGGTTGGCTTTCTTGGACTGTGAGGTCTCAGTTTCTGATAGAGGAAATTTGCAAACTGAGGTGTACCACAAACCCACCCACACAGACCAGTATTTACAGTTTGACTCCCATCAACCTCTGGAGCACAAGTTAGGAGTCATCAGGACTCTGTACCACAGAGCAGACAGCATCCCCACTAACGTAGGAGCCAGACAGAAGGAGAAATCCCACACAAAACAGGCTCTAGAGAAATGTGGCTATAACTGGGCCTCCCTGAAAGCAGAGAAGAAACCCAAATAGGACTCTACCCAGCCATCAGGTGAAAAGACGGAACCCAGACCCAGACCAGTGGTCATTCCATATGTTGTGGGAGTTTCAGAGACATTGAGACGTTTATTTTCTAAACACAACGTCCCAGTGGCTTTTAAACCCCAAAATACATTACGGCAAAGACTGGTTCATCCCAAAGATCCAGTCCCCCGGCACAAACAGAGTAATATTGTGTATGCTGTTCAGTGTCAGGAGGGCTGTGATCAGTCTTACATCGGGGAAACTAAACAGCCACTGGCCAAAAGGATGGCCCAGCACAGAAGATCAACATCATCAGGTCAGGACTCTGCAGTCTACACTCATCTCCAGGCCAGCGGTCACTCTTTCAGGGATGAAGATGTTCACATCCTTGATAGAGAGGAACAATGGTTTGAGAGAGGAGTAAAGGAGGCCATCTTTGTGAAAAGAAACCGTCCATCATTAAACAGAGGTGGAGGCCTCCGGGTTCAACTGTCCCCACTTACAATGCTGTTATTGCTAGTATCACTCAGCCCTCTGTGAATAGCAAACAACCATCAGGGTGTTAACGATCCATCGTCAGGCTGATGGTCCTCCTTGATCATGTGAGCAGCTGGTTTCGGCTGTCATCAGCCAACTGGTTGATCCACTGTGGGAGGGTGCTATTTATAAGACTGAGCTGAACACAGCTTCTCAGACTGAGGAAGTCTTTCGGACGAAAGACGAAACGTTACAGTTTTTTTGCTTTGTTTTGTTTTGTTTTTTGAATGTCCAGAGGACCAGACTTAGCTTTTTTGGATTAATGATGACATGTTTCCATGAACTCTTCTAGAAGCAGCATGAGTTCAACAAGTCTCAGGAAGGAGAAACTACTTACTGGAGGACATCTGCTGATGGACAACCAGGAGATCTTCAGGACCAGGACCGACGCCGGATGACAGCAACACAGACTCATTTCTGACTGCAGCAGGAAATGTATCTGCCCTTTTATAGATGTACCATGTCCTGGACGAACGTGTCCGCCCTGCTCCACCTCACTGATTGGATGACTGACAGATGGACTGGAGGTGTGTCCAATCAGAGAGGAGCTGTGCAGTTAAAATGTCCAGCCCTGTGGTTGAGCTGAGCTCTGACAGTCCTCGCCCACAGAGGAATGAATCTTATTTGGTTAGTTTCACTAATCTACAAATAAATATGTTTTATAATAAATGAGTTTTTATAATAAATAAGTTTCACTAATTAATGTTAGAATCTGTCATTTCCTTCACAGCAGCTGCTGAGCAGCTCCACACTATCAGACCAACCTGGACTCCAGAACCAGAGGAACAGACACTGATCATCACCAGGATTATATTGACTACAGGGTTGCTTGTCTGTGTTTTTATTATTATTTTAGTTCTACTTCTCATCAGAAAGAAGAAGAGAAAAAAACTCTCACACCTGAACAGATGTAAAAAAACAACAACATCTGGACTCTGAATGAAACTCCTCTGAAGATCTCACCTCCATGATCAGCACAGATCTTTATTTGAACAGAAATTCTACATCCGTCATCTTTACCTGCTTCTTCTTTTCTGGGTTGTGGGGTTCACTGGTGTCCATAGTCACTGTGAGAGACACGGGGGGACACCTGGACCAGGGTTGCCAGATAAACATGAATTTTTATTTGATTTTTTTTACCCCTTTTCAGTGCAAATGTTCACTAAACTCAACACACTATTAATCTTATCAGACCCTCACGCAGCAAATATGACAGTTTGGGTAAAAAATAAAATAAGCAACAGTACTAGATGATTCATTAATTCTTATCTGGCAACCCTGACCTGGACAGGTCTCCAGTCCATCAGAGACACATAGAGACTAACAAGACAAACGACCATTCAGTTATAATATTTGTTAAATTGTACAGTTGTTGTTTATAATTTATAAATACTGTAAATAAATGTTTAAATATTGTAAATAAAAGTTTTATTTGTAACAGAATGTGTTTGTTTTGTGTTTTAGTGTCAGTGATAAACTGATGTTCTGACCCGTCCAGAACCCAGTCTGACTGGATGATGGGATGGTTTCACTTCATCAAAGTGAACTCCAGTTCATGTTCAGGTGAGAAGAGATCCTGAAGAAACTGAGTGACATGATTGAATCTGAGGAGATTTCACACCAACTTCACTTTATTAAAGATTGTTCTGATGTTTGAACAATAAAACCTCAGAGCCTCCTCACCTACAGGACTGGACCCAACCAGACCCTGTGGAGCTCCAGCTGTGTCCAGCGGGCCTGTTCTCAGAACCTCCCTCACAGCTGCAGCAGCTGGAAGGAGCTGTAACTGTGAGAAGTTTCAGGCCATGAGGAGAGAGCGTGTTGAAGAGAACAAGCTGGACTGAAGAAACGTGGAGGCTGAAGGAACGACACCTTTGTCTTGGTGTGACTTCAAGAGTCTGTTTCCACGGTTCAGAACCAGGAGACGAGGAGTTTGGACCTTCATGGAGGATCTGATGAAGTGATGAAGGTCCTCTTCATCCTCTTAGGTCCACACAGGAAGTGTGTGTCCATCTTCATGACTTTGGGGCTTCTTGCTGTTGGACTTGGACAGATGACCTCTGCTTCACCCTCCAGTTGCCCTTGGGTGGTGTTGGCTCAGGGCAGCTGGAGGGTTTAGAGCACCAGCTCTTACTTTAGTTCAACTTCTCCTTCTTGTCTCCAGTTTTTGGGAGGAGTAGATGTTGTGGTGGTGGACTAGATTACACTTTGTGTGTTCCTCCTCTAATCAAGGCAGGTTGCAGGTTAAAATCCTATTTGCCCAGAGGGCCTGAAAGCGGGCAGGCTGGATCTGGACAGAGAAGGTGGAAGTGGAGCTCGGACCTCCTGGAACATTCTGGATCAACGACAGGAGAAACCCCTGGTGGAGCTTTGATGAAAGTGGATTTTGATGGAAGGAGTCTGAGGTTGTCGGGCACAGATCAGGACCAGAAACATCTGGATCTGGGACCAGAAACATCTGGATCTGGGACCACATTTAACTCTTTGGACCCTCTGATGTGGCTCTTTTACACATTATTTATTTATTTATTTATTTATCCTCTTTATAATGTTTCCATGTGGTGAATAAGTCATATTTGTACAGACGTGCTGTCTGGAAACTTTCTTTTCTCAGCATCATCCAGCTCCTCTCAGCTGCAGCGCCTCTGTGTGACCACATGGGGGCGCTGTAAGAGGACTGCAGCAGTCTGGTTGGTCCTCATCAGTGATGTTCTGCTGGACATGATGGAGGAAACTACCAAGCAGACAGCAGCTTCTTCTTTTCTTGATTCCAGGACAACAAACAGAATCAGCTCCTCCTGTCTCAACACTGAAACATGTTTTTAAAGGGGACCACACATGCAAAATTCACTTTTTAATGTTTTTTTACTCAACTTTGGGTATTTACTTCATAAAAAAACAGTCCTTGTGCCAAAAAAATGCACCCAGTGGTTTATTTACTCTAAGTAGATTTATTTGTCTGTGATTAAAAACGCTTCGTTTCACACTTCCTGCGGTTTGTGACGTCACAAACCGTAGCCAATCACCTCAAACCTGAGTCCAGCCCCTCACCTAGCAACCCCTGGTGATGCTCCACCCACTTGAGTATAAAAGATGTCACGGTTGCCTAGCGGTTTAGGAGCTGACCTGGCGGTCATTTATTCATTTATTTAGCCCCCGGGGGGCTAGGGGTTTGCCCTGCTCCAGCCATGCAGCACATCTCGAGTAAAACCAGAATGTTTTATTACCTTGTTTGAATGAACTCTGTCTCGTTGAAACTGTGCACACACACTCTCGCGGTTTGGACTTGTTTCTTATATGATGAAGGACTACTTTTGCACAACTGTCAGTTTGGTTGAGCGGTTACGACACTTGAGCGCCACGCAGGAGAGCGGAGATCGCATCCTGTCAACGGCATCTTTTTTTCCCCCTTTTTTTAAAGCCTTTTGTTTCGGAGAAATCGGGGTGAGACTAGATATATACATCGACATAATAATACTTTATAATTGTTATTTTTACGTTTTAGTTCAATTTTTAGTGTAATATCGCTCCCAACGCGCAGCCGGCAGAAAACTGTGCACGTGACACACACACTCTCTCGCGGGGCGACAGTCTGTACCATCAAGCACCACTGATCGATATATTTTCAGATTAGCAACTTATTTATTTTAAGAATACCTTTCACTTCATCAAAATCTAATCAAAACTTCAGCGTTCTAAATGTAGGTGGTTGTGATTATTTCTTATACGATGAAAGACTGCTTTTTGCATAACTGCCCGGTTGGCCCAGAGGTAGTGAACCGGACTCGTCATCCGAAGGACACGGGTTCGTGTCCCGGCATCCCTTTTTTATTTTATTTTTTTTAAGCCTTT
>JBBPBX010102628.1:0-12007 GCA_038048925.1 Garcialebias charrua
TTTTTTTTACTGAAAATGAAAGTGTGTTTCATACACACTAAAAACTGCTGTATTAAAAACAACAGTGTGTCTGGGTTAACTTAGGATCAAGCCAACCCTGAGTAGTTTTAACTCAGCAGAGTTATGATTTTGGCCCAGTAAACGGTGTTGTCTCTACCTGAAAATTAGACTAAATAACAAGTTTGTTGAGGTAGAGCAACTAAAACCGTGAGTGAAATAGATCAACCCAAAATCTGAGATAGTAGTTTCTTACAACTTGGGTGGGTGCTAGATAGCTAGCATTATTGGTTATTAGCATCAGCTAGCAAGCAACTAGCTAACACAGACTAGCTTAATAGTATTTTACAAGCCCACGCTCACTGTCTAGTGCAAATTACAGTTATTAACAAAGCTAACCAGGTTATAGATCTTCTTAGTAGTGTCATGTTTCACACTTCTCTGCCACCTGCCATGCCCACTTCCTTGCTGCTCATCAGCGCTCATGTCCTACACCTGCTCCACACCTTATTTAGGAGCCCCATCAACAACTAACCTCTGACTCCTCACCCATCTTCTGGATTCATCGCTTTGCCTGCTCCCCATTTGGTCTCGTTCAGCCCTTCTAATCTCAGTAACGACTACTTCTTCTGCACCTTGGATTCTGGATTACGAACTGTCCATTGGATTTGTTCTTGGACCTCTGACTCTCCGTGCTTGACCCCTGCTTCATCTTTTGGACCAAAACCCTAGATTGACCCACTGTTCAAATTGTCCACAGCATTACACTGCAGCTGCTCTTCCACCAGTTACGGTGACGTAAGCTCCGACAGGTGGCTCCCATCCCCCATCTGCCTGAAAAAATGTGTCCAAGAACTGGACCTTTGATCCCACCAGCAGCTGCAAAATACAGTAAAACTTTCTGACCCAATATTGACATATAAAACATTTAAAACACATATATGGAGTGGTAGAACAGAGGAAGAAGACAGGCCTGTGATTGGGAATTGGCCTGTTCAAATTCCCTGACCATTACCGGTACATAGAAATTTGGGTGGGAAAGGTGAAGAACCTCCGCCTGCCTCCACCCTTATTCTCCCCACTCTGGCATCTTGAGCAAGGCTCTTCCACTATCTGCTCACCCTAGATGGCAGCCCTCTGCTCCACACATGGGCTGCAGTATTTCAAATTTGTGCAAAAAGGTGTTTCATAACTTTCCACAACAAATTACATAAGCATTTTTTTCTCTGTCTTTTCACTGGATACTGTATAAGTAGAATTAAGGGTGGTATCTAATGCATCTGGGATAAGGTGTCAGACATTATGGCACCATGATGGCTAGTGGGTAGCACTGTTGCCTCACAGCAAAAAAGTACTGAGTTCAATCTCCAGATTGGGCCTGAGATCTTTCTGTGCGGAGTTTGCATGTTCTTTTTGTGTTAGCGTGGGTTTTCTCTGAGTTCTCCGGATTCCTCCCATAATCCAAAACATGCATGTTAGGCTAGCTTCAGGCCCAGGCCTCCCTTGCAAAAGAGATCTGTGGTCTCGGTGGGATTTGCCTGGCTAAACAAAAGTTAAAGTACAAGGAATATTTTTAAAGTATTGTAAACAAATAAAAACCATTAGGTGTAAATAATCTTTATGAAGATGTTATTAGACAGTGTGAAAGACTGTGTTTGAATTTTGGATTGGATGGAAACCTCACTCATCAAGTTATCTAGAAGTGTCTTTCCAAAAGTTAATGGCCCAATTAAAATGCCCATCCCTGTGAGAAATTCCTCCGAAGCCATGATCTGAACTCCAAATCACAGTGGCTCTTCTTAGAGAGCAGGCAGAGAGTGCACTTCGGCATTCGTGCCCAGTGTTAAACGATCTCATCTGTTGGGACTTCCAGTGATAAATGGTAAAAGTAAAGGAGGGATGAGAGGGGAGTTGGGACTGAATTGCTGTCTTGCATCAATGTAGACCAAAGAGAGAAGAGAGAGTGTGGCCATTACGTTTTCTGACATGGTGAGATGGATGTCACCCTTATTCGCCATCAGATTAGGGAAGCTAGGCGGCGTGTAGCTTTGAGCCAGTACATCACACACAGGCATAATTAAATGAAAGTGAACACTGAAAGCTCCACTAAGCCTTGTTTTGAAATAAACAAAAAGACCTGTAACAGGTAGAAAAATGTGGGCTGATTGATCTTCTTTCTAAACGATGCAAACAAGTCTAAAGAGTCAAGCTTTAAAGTCAAAACCACTGCATAGGTGAACAGGAAATGTCTGCCAATAAATTATAATTTTCATATTAGAAATAGAAAGGCATAAGTGTTTAGCTTTTAATTATTTTCTCTAATGTTTATTATTTTTAAAAGGCAAAAGTGATTGGTGATGTTTTTGCCTCTTTCTCTGTGTTTTTGTCTTTTTTTGTTACCAAAATACCTCATAAAACAATTAGAGGCGTTTTAATGAAACTTACATAAAATAATCATTGAATTTATATTTATAACTGATTAACTTTTGGAATAACTCAATTAATAATGGCTGCTACAGACAACTCTGACCTTTAAAACTTAAAAATGGCTAACGCTAAGTTATTTTTACATATAGTGTAAGATTTGGTGTGGTAGTAGCTGCAACTAATCCGCAAAACATACAGGGGGTCATCAACTTACAGCAACTCGGACTTACGAACGGACTTACGAACAGTACAGTTGTACATTAAATACAACACTGGTATGTGTTTTTAGGTGTTTTTAGATGAAAGTGTAAGAATTAATGAGGAGGTCAATATTAATACTGATCTCCTTTTTATCCTTAATTAATCTACTTATTCAGATTGAATAGTAAATTCACGGATTCTGTTCTTTTTCAGTTTACCCAATATTTCTGTGATCTTTATGATGGATAAATACACAAAGCCATTAAGTGACAAAGACGTTAACTTAGTTTGATATGTCAAAGAGACACTATCATTTATTTAAAAATAAATCAACTAAATTAACACCATTACACTTGATTGACATGATTTCACTTTCTTTCAAATTAATACGTCAGCACACTTGAATCATAACACAACAGACATAAATATTGGATGTTAACATATTTAGTCTGTGGGCATTTCAGCTTAAAATATATAGTTTCCAGCTTAGGTTGAGAGGGAAAAGAAATAGGAAAGATTTATGGAGGAAGAAAAGTTAAGAGTTTTAGGGAGTTATCTTGATGTGTTTAACCAGAAACATGGCAGTTCTCCGGCCGATTAAAGCTACACGTTGGTACCCTTGGCAAAGCATTTGACGACTTGTTACCTCGTGAAGATGGTCAGTCTCCCTCGGTCCAGTTTGGTCAGTTCGTTTACCATTCTCAGCGTCTCCAGACGTGCGCCTTGACTCGAACCGAAGTAACGGCAGCTCCTGGTGCTGTTGTTCAAGATAAGACGTTCCTTAAAGGAATGTCAATAAAAGAGAGCTTTTCAGCTGTTGAAGATGGCTTATAACTTGGCATGTTATAAGTCTTTAACTGAATGACGTGTCCTTAGCGTGTGACTAGACGATCATCAGTTCTTTGGAGAAGACCATGGTTTGAGGCTTACTCCAGCAGACTTCTTTTAGAAAGTAAAATGTGAAGGTTTTAACTGAGACGTGACCCAGAAAATGTGTTCTTTCTGATTGGCCGAATGGCATCATAAGTTGATGTGAGGATGACATCAACATGTTGAAAGGGGGTCAAAAGATTAGTTTGTCAGAAAGATAAAGTGTTAGTTTCAGATGTCAGCATTTTATCATAAAACTGATTCCTTTGCTTTAACACTTTAACAAAATACTGTTGGTTTGATTAAAACAACGTCATTAAGCATTACATATGGGACCTATTAATGATAATAGCTTGATTATTAAATAGGACAAAAACAAAAGTCTCTGGATGTCTAGATTGTCCTGAGCTCAAGCTAAAATGAATGAGATAAAGTGTTCCTTTTATCTTCACATGCAAGTTCGAGAGGAGAGGAGAAATCCTCCATGTACAACATTTTGAATTAAGCAGAGTATTTGATTTATCTGACATTAAAATGTACTGATGCTCTTACAAATAAAATTATTCATTTGATCACATCAGCCTAAAATCAAAGATAGAAATAGTCTCTTATTGGTGACTATGTTATCAGATTATAGCTAAATGAATAATTTTGTAGTAAATGTCTTGCTTTACTGAGAGGTCAGTAAAGGTCATCACTGGACAGTTCAAAAACCTTAATTTGACCCTGGGTAGGTCCACTACATCTCCCCCCTTTTGGAAGCCATCGCCAGTCCTTGGGGATGGGGTCCAACACGAAAGGAAACCTTGAACTGTCTTTGATCTTGAAGTAATCCAGCAAGTGGAAAAAAAAAATCAAAAATTATAATCCCATAAAGTTTTTTGAAATTCCATACTGTTCGGAGGTAATCCCATTGCGAAAAGCTTTTAATCCCTTGGAAAACTGAGTCTGTTAACTCTTGGCAAACAAAGTCTGTGATCCCTTGGAAAGCAAAGTCTTATAATCCACAGCGGTAATTCCACAGCAGTAAATCCACAACGATTAGTTTTGTTGATTGATCAGCACCAATTGTTTTTATCAGCATGTAGAGGGGATCCCTCGATTGACGCAGAGGAGGCGACCCTTGGATGAAGGTTGAAGACCAACGTTGAAGTAGCATGTCCCCACATCGAAGGTTGAAGGCTGGTTGGTTTCCAGTCCGTGCCACTCTGGTTCTATGTGTCATGCATTTATGTGGTTTTTAAGGTGGGCTTATGATTGGGATTTTACATTAAGCCTTACCTATATGCACCTGGTATGTAAGCTATCATGGTTTAGATCAGCTACAATTACCAATTAAGGGGTGGATCAAATCTATAAATTAGGTATAGGGATCTGTACCTATAGAATTTTGGAGGGCTTCTGTAACGAAGGCCTCTAATTCCAAACTATTCCTCCATTCATTACTTAGTTTAGGTTAAACTAAAATAGAAAAATGAAATATAGTTTGATCTAAATGTCTGTTGTCTTTTAGACGCACGACGTAGGATTTGGTATTCCTAATAAATTTTGAAGTCTATGGCGAGACTCATCAAAATAAATAGACAATCTAGAATAGAAACGATCGAATCGGTTCAATTTAGAAATTATGAGACCAGTGTAGTTTATTGTACCTTAAGTAGCTTTAAACTACATTGACTCTTCGACGATTGAGATTTAACAAAACGAACTGCATGTTGGCATAGTTAAATCCATATCATTCATTAACCAATGTTAATACAAAACCTTTTTGGCTGGGAGTGTTCAGAACCAAACAATATCTCAACTAATGACAACAGTAATGACTAAACAACAAGGAAACAACGTTTCACTGCTTCGACACACTCTTGTCGTCAGATTCCAAAGTGCAACACACAAGAAAACAGGTCTCAACTTTATGACCGAGGTCAAATTAAATCTCGTGGATTTAAACGGTTGTTAAGGTTAGTTTTTTGTTGTGGGTTTTAGGCTTAGCGTTTCTAAGTTCAAATTGGACAATGCGACTTATAGGGTGGGAAATACGGTAGTTTAAACCTGATTAGTTTATTTACTAACTTGTGTTTGGACGACCTTATTATCCCATGAAGTCGGTGAGTTTGTGAGATCTTTGTCTTTTGTGGAGTCATTGAACGCCTTGTAAGGTTTGATCTGATTTCGATGTACCCATTTAGCAATTGGCTCTTTGCGGCCTTTGCTGATTTTGATTTCGTAGACGACTGAGGACACTTTGTCTGTTATCAGATGAGGTCCAGTCCACCTGGGCATTAGTTTGCGGGCGAGAGTTCCGGTCTCGGACCCTCCTTTCCCGGTTGCTGGGGCGAACGTATAGTACCAGACTCTGTCTCCCACTTGGAGTTCATTGTGAGAGGCCTTCTGGTCGTAGTACGCCTTACGTCCTTCAGCGGATTTTTCCAGGTTTTTCTGGGCGAAAGCAAAAGTGTTTCTGAGGTGTACATTCAAATCTTTCATGTATTGTTGTGTGGTGTAGGCTGTCGCCATGGCGGCGTCGCCTGGTTGGTACAACAGGTGTAGAGGGAGAGTCATTTGTCGACCGGTCATCATCTCGAAGGGAGAGATGCCAGTTGATGTGTGTGGAGTGGCTCTTATGGCCATGAGGACCAGAGGGAGTTTCACGTCCCAGTCCTTGTGGTTTGCAGCCACGTATTTCTTCAAAATACTCACCACAGTTCTGTTTGCTCTTTCTACTTGGCCTGAAGCCTGTGGGTGGTAGCCGACATGAAAGTTGGCCTTGACGCCTAGCGTCTTCCACAGTTCTTTCATCACTTCACCTGTGAAGTGTGTACCTTGGTCTGAGTTCACCCGAAGGGGAAGTCCAAACCTTGAGAATATATGATTCATTAACAACATAGCAGTGGTTTGTGCTGTGTCGTTAGGAGCTGGTAGGCATTCTACCCATTTGGTGAATGCACAGGTTACCGTGAGAAAATATTTATTTCCTCTAGAGCTCTTAGTGAGTGGTCCAACCCAGTCGATCTGGAGGTCAGACCATGGGAATGCAATGCCTCTGCTTTGCAGTGGTGCTCTGTGAAGTGGTCTGGTTGGCTGAAACTGGCCACAGACCACGCACCCTTCAATGTAGTCCTTGACATCCTTCTTCATTCCAGGCCAATAGGCAATTTGTTTTAATGCCGTCAGCGTGGCTTTATCTCCTTTGTGTCCTGCGGACGGGAGATCATGGGCATGAACTAACATCACCCCCCTTTGGTCATGGGGAACCACGAACACAGGTGAGGACGTTGGTCCATGAGCGAAAGTTAAGATGCCCTTGATTAGTTTTAGCTGTTTGCGCAGCTGATAGAGGACCTTAAGGTCTGGATCGGAATCCAGGTCGTCTTTAGACGGACTATTTTTGTTCGGATCAGTCAGGTACAGTATCATGGAGTTGATAGCAGGATCCGACTTTTGTAGTTGGATGATGTCTGGGTCAGTCAGTGCGGGTCGTACAGAGACTGCGTTGTCAGCAGGTCTGGCTGCGGCCTGGGCACGTGTGACTGCCATAACCCTGACCGAAGGTTGTATTGGCAGAGTCTCGATTAACCAGGAGGGGTCGAAGGACCATAGAGGACCTTCGTCGGCTCCTTTCTTGGCTAAGGAATCTGCAATGTCATTGTAGTACTTGTCATCGCCTGGGACTCTAGAATGCCCTGGAACTTTCTTCCAGTAGATCTGTAATCCGTGTGACGTCACCAAGTGATCACACGCTATGAAAAGCTCTTTGTGTTTGACCACTTTTCTGTCGCTTGTTAGGAAACCGTTCAGTTTCCACACAGCGAGGTGACAAGCGAAACTCAAACGAGCATAGTTAGAGTCAGTGCAGATAACTAGCGTCTTGATGGAGCGTTCTACTACCATCTGGAGAGCTATTAGGATTCCTGCAATCTCAGCATACTGAGAAGTCTGAGAGCCTAATTTGTAGCTGAAAGTTATCTGCTCTTGGTCTTGGAGGAGGACCCCTCCAACACCTGCTCTGCAGATCTTGTCGCGGAGGAATGAAGATCCATCCACGTACAACGTTGTCATATCTTTGCAGATATTGTCATCAAAGAAGTGGTGATTCGGGTCTTCAGTTACTGGGGGTTTTACCTCAACCGGCGGCTGGGTGGCTGGTACATCTTGTGTACACTTCTGGCAGATTGCCAAGTCCGTCCCCAGATGTGACTTCTTGTTTTGACCATAACGTATGTCTAGGTTAAAACTTTGAAGCGCCATGAGCCACGTTGCAACACGTGAGTTTGTCACCACACCATCTCTGATGCGTTCACTGTTAAGAAAGGTCACTGGCTGGTGTTGTGTTTCCACAATGATTTTCTGTCCACCAATGTAGCTGGAGAAATGTTTAACTGCCCACACTGTGGTCAGTAAAGCTTTCTCACAGTCTGAGAATCTCAACTCGGGGCCTGCCATCGTTTTGCTGGCATAGGCTACTACACGTTTGTCTCTGTCGTGTATCTGGTACAGACCTGCACTTATGCAATGAGCTGAGAAGCCCACTTCCAAGTAAAACTCTTTGTTGTAGTCTGGGTAGACTAAACAAGGGGCTGACTTGATCCTGTTTATAAGAGCGTCCATTGCCTGTTGCTGTTTGTCAGTCCAAACAAATGGTACGTCTTTTTTAAGGAGTTCAGTCAGTGGTTTCGCAAGGTCCGCATAGTTCTCGATGAATTGGTTCGAGTAGTTACACACGCCCAGAAAACTTTGTAGTTCTTTGAGATTGGTGGGGACTTTGAGATTGTCGAGGCCTTGGGTGCGAGTCAGCTGTGGTTGTACTCCGTCAGGACCTACAAGTAGGCCAACGTAGTCCACTTTGGTTCTGCACCATTGGCATTTTGACAGTGATATCTTAGCACCAGCAGTTGTCAGCTGATTCAGAACGTGGTCGATCTCAGCCAAATGTGAGTCCAGTGTTGGCTGCCTCAAAAGGACATCGTCCACGTAGATCAGTGTCCCACGCTCGTGGGCGTCTGGACATGCTTTGTTCAAGAAGATGTTGAACTCTGCAGGTGAGTTAGCGTAGCCAAAGGGACACCTGTTAAAGGTGTACTGACGGCCACCAAAAGTGAAAGCTAGTTTGTACTGGTCCTCGGCGCGCACAGGGATGGTCCAAAAACCAGAGGCGACGTCGAGAGTCGAGAAGTACTTACCATTGGTGACCTTGGGCAGTTCCTGTTGGAGTTGCGTCATAGGCCATCTGGATAAGGGAACTTGTTTGTTTAGCTTTCTGTAGTCTATAGTGAGTCTCCACTTACCATTAGGTTTTAACACCGGCCATAAAGGCGCAGAGTAAGTGCTGTTACAGTATCGGATGATACCTTTTTCTAACAGGTCATTAATGATTTCTCTGACAGGTTGATGTGCTGCCAGAGGAATCTTGTACTGTCTGACAAATGCAGGGGGAGCATTAGGCGGGGTTGGGATGCTCACTGTGTGGAGCGTGGTCAACCCACAATCCATCGAGTCAGTTGAGAATGATTTCTCATATTTTAGAAGAACTTTGCGAAGTTTGTCCCTTTCTTCATCAGTTTTCAGGGCGTCGGCTTGGGCGACCACCTGGTCAATCTGTGAAGCAACTGAGAGGGATTCTTGTTCTTTGGGGAGCTCCAGTGAGTCCCCTTCAGTGTCGTAAAACCTGTCAACAGGTAGTGCACTGTAAGTTTGGGGGCATAGACTGTCTCCTTTGTTGAAACCGAACCTGCGGACAGTGTCCTGGTCGGACTCACTGGGGGAGAAAAGAGCTATGGCCTGTGTTGGTTTCGTGAACAAGACTTGCCCCGTGTGTTGATATGGGATCAAGTTCTCTGGGAGTCCTCCCAGAAATGGAATGCTTAGCTCAAAATCATGAAAATCAGTGGAGATCAACCATCCTAGCTGTGTGTTTTTTGGGATCAGTACCTCTTCTGTGCTTGTGTTGCACACAGCAACAGTCGTGGTTCTGCAGTCGAGGGTCACTTGGCATGTGGCCTCCATGGACAGTCCTAAGTTGAAAAACATAGGAGATGGTTGAAAGTATGCCTGTTTTGTGCTAATAGCTTGTCCTTTCATGATGTGACACATCACCGGCTTGTTCATAACCTGAGGTGGTACCGCAGTGTTATGGCTGTTAGCAATCTGACAGACCTCTGGAATGGTCTGTCCAGCCTTAAGGTTCTCTGTTGTTAGCACAGGAGAGTCCTTTGTGGCTGTGTCTAGTGACCACAGTACATTGTTGTTGATGTCCACTCGGACACCTAACCTTACCAAAATGTCGGAGCCTATGTAGGTTGCATGTGGTAAGTTCGGGACCACGAGGAACGGGTGATCCAGTTCTCGTTGGTTCCAGATCAGTTTCAGGTCAATGATCCCTTTTGCGGTCATTACCTGTTTATCGTTGGGGTCCAACGAAAAGCGGAAAGCCTTTTTGTTCATTTCTAGACCCAACTGTTTTTTAACCAAGGTTCCATAGAAAGCTTGGCTGATCGCTGATTTCTCCGTCCAAGGAGACAAAACAGCATCATCGGTGTGGGATCCTTGGATCTCAACACCTTTGACTACCTGCGGTAGGTAGTGTTCAGTGAGTGCTGACTGTTTCAGCTCGCAGAGGAGGCTCTCTTGTTGGGCCTTTTCTGCCTCACCTGTTGCTGAAGGTTCACTTACCGGGATTGTGCTCTCGTTGGAGGAACCCGTTGTGCCTTCCGCGGTACCTGCTGTTAGACAGTCAGTGTCACCTTGTGTAGGCATATCGATTGGCAGTGGTTGGCTCACTCTGGTCCACATTGTTTGATCGCCATAATCTATAATCGCGTCAAAGCGGTTTATAAAGTCTTGGCCAACCAAAAATGGGAATGAGTCAACGGTGGACACGTGTACCGGGTGGTATAGCGTCATTTCACCAATCTGCATATGAACCATGGCTATAGCTGTAAGGGTTGTACTCGTCTCTGAGAGTCCCTGTAGTACTACAGCACATTCTTTGAGGGGTATTTCCCTGTCAACCCCGCTAGCGGCTATCCTTAGCTCCTTCAACAGTGTGGGAGACATAATGGTTATGTCAGCCCCACCATCCAGGAGGGCCTCTTCTGTGAGGACCCCTTCTAAAGTGATTGACAGGTAAGCCTTCTTAGCGGGCCCCTTCCTGATAATGTTACACAGGAACCTACCAGGTTTTTTCCGACGTGTGTTACGTCTACCATTGTCTGTGTGAATTTCATTCACCTGTACTGGTAGTGCAGTCACACATGGGTCTGAGTGATCGGTCTGTGACGAGTCATTGTCTTTGGTGAGTGCGCTTTCCCCCCCTTTTTCTGATGAGGGGCTCTCGGACTCTGTAACAATGATGTCATGGTTACAGTCAACATCTTGTTGACTGTCTATACCCTGATTGTCAGCATCCTGACCATCAGTATCTTGGTGACTGTCAGCAATCGTGGCATTGCTGTTATTAGTGTGTTCTGAGTCACTATCAATGATAGTGCTACACATCACACCAGGTTTGTTTTCCTTGTTTGTTTTTTTCAAACTTTCTAACAACCGACGTATGTTCTCCATCTCTTCTGAAGACAGAGGTTTAGGGCCTTTTTTCTGGAACTTCTGTGGGTTTTTCCTCGCCCCAGACTGTTCAGTTTGAGGTGCAGGATCTGGCGCATTGCTCGGGGGTCCCCTCTGGGACCGCCCTCTTCCATATGAGTCACCTTGGGACCCATATTTCTTTTTCTTTTGGAAAGCCCCCCTTTTTTGATGATGGGGTTCTTCCTCTTGATGCGGCCTGTACCACTTAGGGTCTCTGGACCCCTTTTGGTCTTTGTTCCAGCGGACACCTTCATTTTGCGGTCTGTCAGGTTGGAAATATTGCTTATTCTCGGCTTCCTTAAAAGAGTGAGCTGGCGCTCTTGCTCCTTCAAGGTCTAGCGATTGGTATTTGACCTTTTCACCAGGACACACTTCAAAGGGTGTCTTGTTTGGTGAGCGACCTGTAAAAACATCTATCGCGCACTCTCTTATGTCTTCGATGGACCTCCGTTTATAGTTTGCGCTGACATGTACTTTCTCTCTTATGTCAGGGCAGAGGTTTTGGCTGAAAATATACTTAAACCCTACCTCCTCCTCCATTTCAGGTTCGCATCTGTCCCCGAAATAGGCACGGAATATTCGGTCATAATATGACCTTGGGTGTTCATTCCTACCTTGCTTGATGTTAGCTGCTGTTATGATGCCATCGGGCCCCGTGCAAGGAGAAAACTCCTTTATCAGCGCAGCACAGAGAAGACTGTAGTCTTTCATCACTGCTTCTCGTTGACGCTTCATAAAAGCATGCACCGTCCTGTCCGATGTTAACCTTAACAGACAGATTCTATCATCATCTGTAGCTTCTGGGAAACGTTGAAGCTGGAAATCAAGGTCCTCGAGATAGATCTTGGTTTCGTGTGAGCCCATTGGGCCAGGGGCGAAGGTTTGAATGCTTTTCGCCATATTCCGTAGTTCAGCCATTGATAGAGGTATT
>JBBPBX010102629.1:0-12007 GCA_038048925.1 Garcialebias charrua
CGCAAACAGCTAAAACTAATCAAAGGCATCCTAACTTTCGCTCATGGACCAACGTCCTCACCTGTGTTCGTGGTTCCCCATGACCAAAGGGGGGTGATGTTAGTTCATGCCCATGATCTCCCGTCCGCAGGACACAAAGGAGATAAAGCCACGCTGACGGCATTAAAACAAATTGCCTATTGGCCTGGAATGAAAAAGGATGTCAAGGACTACATTGAAGGGTGCGTGGTCTGTGGCCAGTTTCAGCCAACCAGACCACTTCACAGAGCACCACTGCAAAGCAGAGGCATTGCATTCCCATGGTCTGACCTCCAGATCGACTGGGTTGGACCACTCACTAAGAGCTCTAGAGGAAATAAATATTTTCTCACGGTAACCTGTGCATTCACCAAATGGGTAGAATGCCTACCAGCTCCTAACGACACAGCACAAACCACTGCTATGTTGTTAATGAATCATATATTCTCAAGGTTTGGACTTCCCCTTAGGGTGAACTCAGACCAAGGTACACACTTCACAGGTGAAGTGATGAAAGAACTGTGGAAGACGCTAGGCGTCAAGGCCAACTTTCATGTCGGCTACCACCCACAGGCTTCAGGCCAAGTAGAGAGAGCAAACAGAACTGTGGTGAGTATTTTGAAGAAATACGTGGCTGCAAACCACAAGGACTGGGACGTGAAACTCCCTCTGGTCCTCATGGCCATAAGAGCCACTCCACACACATCAACTGGCATCTCTCCCTTCGAGATGATGACCGGTCGACAAATGACTCTCCCTCTACACCTGTTGTACCAACCAGGCGACGCCGCCATGGCGACAGCCTACACTACACAACAATACATGAAAGATTTGAATGTACACCTCAGAAACACTTTTGCTTTCGCCCAGAAAAACCTGGAAAAATCTGCTGAAGGACGCAAGGCGTACTACGACCAGAAGGCCTCTCACAATGAACTCCAAGTGGGAGACAGAGTCTGGTACTATACGTTCGCCCAGCAACCGGGAAAGGAGGGTCCGAGACCGGAACTCTCGCCCGCAAACTAATGCCCAGGTGGACTGGACCTCATCTGATAACAGACAAAGTGTCCTCAGTCGTCTACGAAATCAAAATCAGCAAAGGCCGCAAAGAGCCAATTGCTAAATGGGTACATCGAAATCAGATCAAACCTTACAAGGCGTTCAATGACTCCACAAAAGACAAAGATCTCACAAACTCACCGACTTCATGGGATAATAAGGTCGTCCAAACACAAGTTAGTAAATAAACTAATCAGGTTTAAACTACCGTATTTTCCACCCTATAAGTCGCATTGTCCAACTTGAACTTAGAAGCGCTAAGTCTAACACCCACAACAAAAAACTAATCTTAACAACCGTTTAAATCCACGAGATTTAATTTGACCTCGGTCATAAAGTTGAGACCTGTTTTTCTTGTGTGTTGCACTTTGGAATCTGACGACAAGAGTGTGTCGAAGCAGTGAAACGTTGTTTCCTTGTTGTTTAGTCATTACTGTTGTCATTAGTTGAGATATTGTTTGGTTCTGAACACTCCCAGCCAAAAAGGTTTTGTATTAACATTGGTTAATGAATGATATGGATTTAACTATGCCAACATGCAGTTCGTTTTGTTAAATCTCAATCGTTGAAGAGTCAATGTAGTTTAAAGCTACTCAAGGTACATAAACTACACTGGTCTCACAATTTCTAAATTGAACCGATTCGATCGTTTCTATTCTAGATTATCTATTCATTTTGATGAGTCTCGCCATAGACTTCAAAATTTATTAGGAATACCAAATCCTACGTCGTTCGTCTAAAAGACAACAGACATTTAGATCAAACTATATATATTTATATATTTCATGGAATATCTTACAAAAAGATCTGAAGCTCTCGACCTTGACTTCTCTAAATGGTTTTCAGAATCTGTTGGAATCCTGGCAAAAACCAATGCAGATTTGTTCCTGTCTTTGATTTTATACGTCTACCTTATAATGTTTTGCTAGTTTTTTGATACTTTGTTAAAAAAAAAAAGTATTTCTCTCTTTTTTTTTTTCTCTCTTTCGTTTTCTATTGTTTATTGTTTATTGTTTAAGGAAATTCTACCATTGCTGTTCATCGTTCTTTAGTTTTAGCAGGTCGCTTTCGTAAATGAGCCATGAGGCTCAATAAGATTTACCTGACTAAATAAAGGTTGAATGAATGAATGAAATATTTCATTTTTCTATTTTAGTTTAACCTAAACTAAGTAATGAATGGAGGAATAGTTTGGAATTAGAGGCCTTCGTTACAGAAGCCCTCCAAAATGTTATAGGTATAGATCCCTATATCTAATTTTACAGAATTGATCCACCCCTTAATTGGTAATTGTAGCTGATCTAAATCATGATAGCTTACACACCAGGTGCATATAGGTAGGGCCTAATGTAAAATCCCAATCATAAGCCCACCTAAAAACCACATAATTGCATGACACATAGAACCAGAGTGGCACTGACTGGAAGCCAACCAGCCAACAACCTTCGATGTGGGGACCTGCAGCTCCAACGCTTGGTCTTCAACCTTCATCCAAGGGTCGCCTCCTCTGCTTCAATCGAGGGATCCCCTCTACATGCTGATTATAAAAACAATTGTTGCTGACGAAATCACCAACTCTAATCGTTGTGGAATTACTGCTGTGGAATTACCGCTGTGGATTATAAGACTTTGTTTTCCAAAGGATCACAGACTTTGTTTTCCAAGAGTTAACAGACTCAGTTTTCCAAGGGATTAAAAGCTTACCACAATGGGATTACCTCCGAACAGTATGGAAGTTCCAAAAACTTTATGGGATTATAATTTTTGATTTTTCTTTTCCACTTGCTGGATTACTTCAAGATCAGAGACAGTTCAAGGTTTCCTTTCGTGTTGGACCCCATCCCCAAGGACTGGCGATGGCTTCCAAAAGGGGGGAGATGTAGTGGGCATGACCGTGTCCGCTCTGATACACCTGTGTATTTTTGAACTGTTCCAGAGATGACCTTTACTGACCTTTCAGTAATCTGACATTTAACACAATTTATTTTATTAGTTTAAATCAAAGGACAGATTCACTCAAAAAGAGACTATTTCTATCTTTGCTTTTGTTCTAATACAAATATAATCAGAGCATCACCTGTGTTTATTCATGAACAGTGTTGTAATTTACAATATGTCTTATGATCACATATGTATATGCTGTGTCATTTCTGCAAATGAAATGGTGTCAAAGTTCAGATAAGATGTCAAACTGACTTGCTCAGAAGTTGTTTTTGTTGAGTTTCAGCTAAAACTCTCACTAGCGTCTGAAAGTCTCCTCACTGAGACACTTTTCCTAAACAATTTCTCTCTGCTCTGAATTTCACCTTGAATCTTGATAACAACAAGTGAACTGCTCGACTGGTTCTTTTGGACCAATCGGGAAGAGACAAGTCTCTCTCATCTCAGATCTTCTACTAAGGTTCTAAGCTTTTGCTGGAACGAGCAGAAGTCTGCTGGAGTAAGCCTCAGCATGAGGTCTTCCCAAAGAACTGAATGAACGTCAGTCACACGCTAAGGACACGTCATTCAGTTAAAGACTAATAACATGTTGTTATGAGTCCACTTCGAACCGAGCGTAAGCTAAGAACTTTGTTTATTCCTTTCTGGAATAAGTTATCTTGAGCCAGAAACCAAGAGCTGACGCATTTTCTGATGACCAACGCAAAACCAGGAGACGTTGGAAGGTAAACGAATAACCAGCTCAGATGTACTGGCCCCCGCAAGGACCCCGTGCATCTGAAAAGCTACAAGGTCTTCTCTTACCGGGCTGTCGTCAAAAGGTAAAGAGCTGTTTACAAACGTACCTGGAATTTAGCAGAAGTCGGATGGAAAGTGTCATCTGGTTACACTCAAGATAAATAACTTCCTCTCTTAACCTCTCCCTATTCCTCTTAAATCTCTCCCTATTTTCATTTCTAAGCTGGTAACTATATTAAGTTAAGAGCCACAGACTAAGTATAATGACATCCTGTATTTATGTCTGTTGTTACAATTTAAATGTGCTGACGTATTAAATTGCAAGAAAGTGAAATCTATCAATCAAGTGTAATGGTGTTAATTTTAGTTGATTTATTTTAAATAAATGGTAGTGTCTCCTGGCATACCAAACTAAAGTCAACGTTTCCATTGTCACTCTATGGCTTCTGTTTTACTTATCCATCATAAAGATCACAGAAATATTGGGTAAACGGAAAAAGAAAAGAATCCGTGAGATTACTATTCAATCTGAATAAGTAAATTAATTAAGGTAAAGAGGTCAGTATTAATATTGACCTCCTATATATCCTTTACATCTGGGTGGCACCGTACGTGTTTAAAGACACAATATGGTGGTTACCCTCATATATTCTACATTTGAGAGGAGGTTATTAAACAATGCAGTAGTCCCAGTTAGGAGCATACACCGAAACCAAGATCACTGGCAGCGTGTACAATCCCCCACCATTTACAACATACCACCCAGCATTATCAGCATGCACACTCGAGGCTGTATCTTGCACATGTTTACCAACTGTAAGAGCTACCCCTCTTGATTTGGACTGAAAATTAGACTGAAACAACAAAATTTCCACTATCTGCAAAATGCACGTGAGTCTCCTGTAAAAAGGTGATTTAAAGGTATTTAGTCGTTTTAGGTTGGCATAATCTTTCAGAATTTTACTGGACCATTAAGAGCTTTTACATTCCAGCTTACACATTTAACTGGGCAGTCCAGTTGTTCTGTATTGAACGCCTTTTTTGATTTTATCATGTCCTGGACGACTGAGAATCTTCACCAGCATTTAACTGGGCAGCCACCAGAGTGGACAACAGTCTTAACGTTGGTCATAATTGAACAACCAAAAAATTATTTACATAAAGAACATCCAGAGGCGGTCCTAGCCTATTTGGCGCCCTGTGTGAGCAACCCCCCCCCGCTAGGTTGCCAGTGCCCAAGTAACAGGGAACGTTAAACTAACATTCTGGTATGGTTCTTACATGGTTCTGTTAGATCACAACGTTCTTAAAACATTCTTTGAAGGTTTTGACTAACCCGCTCATTCTCAATCAGTTCATCTGGACTATTTCTTTTTAGTAGAAACGTTTCACCCTCACTCCAGAGGGCTTCGTCAGTCAGAGCAGTCCAAAGCAAACTGAAGCTACCCCACCAAGTAAACAACTTAAGTGGACCAACCAGTTTGCTGTAGCCAAGATGGTTTCTGGGGGCTTGTCCCTCGTCGACTCCTCCCAGGCAGGCAGACATGTCCAAAGTGGTTCAAGACAAGAAAGTTCATTCTCAATAGTCCAGGTATCAAATCCGCTCATTCTCAATCAGTTCATCTGGACAATTTCTTTTTAGTAGAAACGTTTCACCCTCACTCCAGAGGGCTTCGTCAGTCAGAGCAGTCCAAAGCAAACTGAAGCTACCCCACCAAGTAAACAACTTAAGTGGACCAACCAGTTTGCTGTAGCCAAGATGGTTTCTGGGGGCTTGTCCCTCGTCGACTCCTCCCAGGCAGGCAGACATGTCCAAAGTGGTTCAAGACAAGAAAGTTCATTCTCAATAGTCCAGGTATCAAATCCGCTCATTCTCAATCAGTTCATCTGGACAATTTCTTTTTAGTAGAAACGTTTGCTTTGGACTGCTCTGACTGACGAAGCCCTCTGGAGTGAGGGTGAAACGTTTCTACTAAAAAGAAATTGTCCAGATGAACTGATTGAGAATGAGCGGATTTGATACCTGGACTATTGAGAATGAACTTTCTGGTCTTGAACCACTTTGGACATGTCTGCCTGCCTGGGAGGAGTCGACGAGGGACAAGCCCCCAGAAACCATCTTGGCTACAGCAAACTGGTTGGTCCACTTAAGTTGTTTACTTGGTGGGGTAGCTTCAGTTTGCTTTGGACTGCTCTGACTGACGAAGCCCTCTGGAGTGAGGGTGAAACGTTTCTACTAAAAAGAAATTGTCCAGATGAACTGATTGAGAATGAGCGGATTTGATACCTGGACTATTGAGAATGAACTTTCTGGTCTTGAACCACTTTGGACATGTCTGCCTGCCTGGGAGGAGTCGACGAGGGACAAGCCCCCAGAAACCATCTTGGCTACAGCAAACTGGTTGGTCCACTTAAGTTGTTTACTTGGTGGGGTAGCTTCAGTTTGCTTTGGACTGCTCTGACTGACGAAGCCCTCTGGAGTGAGGGTGAAACGTTTCTACTAAAAAGAAATTGTCCAGATGAACTGATTGAGAATGAGCGGATTTGATACCTGGACTATTGAGAATGAACTTTCTGGTTTTGACTAACGTTTGAACAAACCTAGATATAACGTTCTAACCTAACGTTATTATAACGTTAAACAAACGTTCCCTTTGCCACCTGCCAGTTTCTTTACACAAAGTATTTTCACACTGGTTTATTTTTAGTACTTCTGTTTTAAACGTTTTGTCAGTTTTTTTAAACAGCTCGAGCTGTTTTTTTATATTGTTGTATATATATATATATATTATATATATATATATATATATATATATATATATATATATATATATATAGTATATTGTTATTATTATTATTGAGCATGCATCAGGGTATTATTATTATCATCATTATTATTATCATTATTCAATTTTATTCTGCGTTACTCCAGGCGTGAAACGTGAAGTTGTTTGCTTTCTGCCATTTTTCTATTTGTGGTCTTCATGCGTTATGATTGGATTGGGGGTAGAACGTGATCATGTACGTCCCAACCAATCAACGCCACTCTTGCTTGTCAGGTTGCATGTGAACTTTGTCCTAACCAATCAACGCCACTCTTGTTTATCGGGGGAAGTAGCATGTGATCATATCCAACCAATCAACGCCTCTTGCTTCGCGCGCTTCGTTCAAATGTAGCTATTTCCTTTTCATCTGTTGGACAAGAAGCTCTTGTTGTCTCGGACTCAGCGCTCGTAAAACTTGCTTTTTATTAGACGTCGACTGGTCTGACTCTGGACGACGACTGGACATTCAGTTGGAAGTTGAAGGTAATCGGTTCTGTTTTCTTTATTTGCTAGCTGTTTTAGCTCTGTTCACATGAATGAACAAAACCTGCTGTTGCTAAAAGCTAAGCTAACAACGAGCTAAAACGGGTGTGTGTGCTGCTGAGGCAGATAATTTGAGGCAAGTAAAACACTGCAGGTTAGGTTATTCTAGCGTTTAAATAAGCCATATCCACCTTATTCCTAGCCCCCATGATGCCTTGCGCAAATTATGTGTACGACTTCCGCCGAAAGTCAGAACCGGCACTTTTTTTACACGCTAGCAACGCGCTAACCGGTTTTCGTCAGAGGTTTTAGGTCATAAAATATGTGGGAACACAAACGATCACAACTCAAATGTGGAGAAATAGTTTTACCGCTACCTACAGCTATTGAGGGGTGGGTGGACGACTTGAAGAAGTGTCTGAAAATAACGAACACTAGCATGTTTAGCTACTAGCATACTTACCTACTTTGTTGACAGTTGCTTCAGATGGTGAAGCGATGAGCAATCTGAAAAGCTCTGAAGCTTATCAGCAGTGATGGGCATATGAACGCTAGGTAGCGCTAAAGCGCTAATCCGCTTACAATGGACCTAAACTTTTTTGTCAGCGTTTTTGTGAATTGACTAACTTTTATAATTCATAAGCGGATTTGTGCTATTTTTATTTAAAATGCAGTACCGCTAATAACTAATTATCTATCAGTAAAAACCAATAAACTTATTTACAAGCTCTTATGCTGCTTGTTTTACCTTTTTCCCCACCGTAAACAGCAGAGAGGAGGAAGGGTGTGAGGGGGAGGGGGGCAGAGCTGAGAACAGACTCGGATCTACCATGTAGGTAAATGCCTGGGGGTCCCATTTCAGCAGTGGCCCCGGCCCCGCCTCGCCCCGTGCAGTCACCTACATCACTAACATTGATCCTGCTTGTTAATGTACATTTAACATAAAAATAATTATAGTTACGATGAAAACGATCATTAAATACGCAATAAAAAAAACGGTCGATTTCTTTATCCCCCTACTAAAAATGGACTATTCCATCTTGACATCTTCCGGGTCACTCAGAGGTGAACTCGGGGGCTAATTCTGTGGCTACTGTTTGTGCTGGGTACTTGGATAAATCCGTAGAGAACCCCGCTGTTTCAAGCCAAATTAACGCGGCCGGAGGATTTTATTGTGTGTTTTGTGTCGACCATTTGACGGTGAGTCGTTATTTTTATGTATTTTAGTTACTTTTCATTAAATCTGTTGACTACCTATAGACGCTAACTCTGTGTCTGCCTGTTGGTAGTGCTGGGTTACTAATGGATAAATCCGTAGAGAACCCCGCTGTTTCAAGCCAAATTAACGTGGCCGGATGATTTTATTGTGTGTTTTGTGTCGACCATTCGACGGCGAGTCGTTAGTTTCATGTATTTGGGTTACTTTTATGTATAAATGCGGTGGCGACACACCCGTGTATTTGAGATTTAAACGTGGTTTTAGGGATTAAAAGATCATTCTATTTTTTGTTAATTTCGTGGCCGAATAGAATATATGTACGTAAAGTATTAAATAAATCCTTTGATTTTTGTAATTTCATCCTTTTAGGATCATTTTTGTTACTTTTCAGTTGGCAGTGTAGTGCAAATATTGATAACGCTGCCGGCTATATATAAATATATATATATATATAATATAGAAATATATAAATAGCGGATTAGATTAGCTTCCCCTAATTTTCATAAGACATTTGTGCTTTTGAAATTGTGGACCTAAAAAATTTAATAAGCGTTTTAGAAATTGTGGAACTAATTTTTTAATTAGCGGTGCCCAGCACTGCTTATCAGTATCTTCACATTAAAAAGGTTGGTCCTGTTATGTTAAGAGAGGTGGGAAACAATCTTATTTACCTTAAGGCAAACACAGAGTCCAGTCTAAGCATTAAAAATCCACATCTCCAGGTCCAGCTAACAATGATGTTGTCTTGGACTTTTGAGCTGCAAGATGTTTATCTGGACACCAACTGAGCACCTGGAGCTTGACATTTCTTTTGACAAAGACTTCACTGATTCACAAATGAAGCACCTTGAGAACTTTTAATAAAATACAGTAAACGAAAACAAATAATGAAATAGACAGGTCTTTAAAAACCTGATAATGAAAAAAGTGACATTTAGATAGAAACAGTAGTTTAATCCAAAATTAACTGATATAGTGCACACAAAAAACTAACCTTGCAACTATTGTACATAATAAATGAATCATTTTAGCAAATACTTTTCTAATGTAATATAGTTAACATTGCATCCTTTAAAAAACATGTTAAGAGTTGTGTTACGTTTACAGCAAGTACACCAGTACTGTACATGTTTGAGAAAAATGTTTACATTTAATGTCTTCTCACTTCTCACTTGAAATAAGCTGGCATCCTTTGCGTGTGAATGCTGGAATGATTAAATTGACACCATAGCTCTTGCAGCAGGTCCCTCACTGTGAAACCACGATCACCCATCACCTGATCTCCAGCACGCAGATAGTCCAGAAACCCAGAGTTCTGTGTTATAAACCTGTCACTGCATTTACCACCATAAGCATCTGAAATAAACATGATTATTCCAGAGGGAGAAACAGCCAATAAATATTTCACAGTGTTATTTGCATGTATGATTCACTTCTGGAGTCCAAGTTTTTAGCTTTCTGCAAAACATGTTGCTTTAATTGTTTCACGGGGCAACCATAGAATAAGGTCCTTGGTTTGTTCTGACATTATGTCAATCCACATTCCAACAGTCATGCTGCATGTGACTGTGGTGGTGTTTACAGCTCCACACTCTCGTCAAGCCCATCTGAAAGTAAGAGTACAGTATACAGGTAGTCCCCGACTTACGAGCGCTCTTACATACGAGGTCCCGGACTTACGAGCTGGCGAACGAGCAGTAAATTTGTAAAAAATACAGCACTTTTTTGTGTTTTTAGATGAAAGTGTGTTAGCTAACCGTTTGGAAACACGTTTCTGAGCATGTTTATGAAGTAGTATGAATGTTTTTGATGAAAAACGAGTGTTCGTAGTAGCGCTAGCATAAATGTTCCAACTTACGAGCGAAAATCCGGACTTACGAGAACACGTGTTTCTTGTTCCGACGTACGAATTTCCGGTTTACGAGCAACTCATAAGTACGGAACTCGCTCGTATTTGGGGAAACATTACAATACAATTTATTTCTACATCTTTTGATTGCACACATAAATGATAGATGAGAAGTGATATGATACCCCTTGATGGTATGCAATAAAGCTATAGAAAATAGGCTTAGGCATATTCATTGCAAAGATGAATATATACTATAGATTTCCAAATACTGTACTGTAAATAAATGTTTAATCATTATTTGGTTAACAAGATCCATGTGTTTTGCAGGTGCCTGTTGTGCCGGATGTAGAAGTCCCAAGGCGAAAGGTGAAGTCTCTACGGACTACCAGCTCAGCCTTGCTGGTTGGAGATCTTGCCGTGCTCGTCTACGGGAGAGAGTTATTGGCCAATTGAAGTTTGACTGGGAGGCAATCGGGGGCTCATAAAGATGTGGAGTCAAAGCCTTTGGCCAACACAAAGCTTGATACTTGGTGAGTGTATATAATGTAGGACAAAACTCTGCTCTCTCCTCACCATCCTACTACCTCCTGCAGCTCCTCTCCATCATCACCTGTGCGTCAACACCTTGTGCCTAACAGTGAGTTGAACTTGTTTTCTGTCTGTGTTTTCTGTTTTTATTGCAGGTCATGACCCTGCTTTAACTTCACATGTTCATGTTTGTGTCTCTTTCAACAGACAAAACCTGTTGCACCTGACCTCATGGGCAGACCTGTGTCCTCTGCTCTCTCCTCACCATCCTCCTGCAGCTCCTCTCCATCATCACCTGTGCGTCAACACCTTGTGCCTAACAGTGAGTTGAACTTGTTTTCTGTCTGTGTTTTCTGTTTTTATTGCAGGTCATGACCCTGCTTTAACTTCACATGTTCATGTTTGTGTCTCTTTCAACAGACAACACCTGCTACGCCTGACCTCATGGGCAGACCTGTGTCCTCTGCTCTCTCCTCACCATCCTCCTGCAGCTCCTCTCCATCATCACCTGTGCGTCAACACCTTGTGCCTAACAGTGAGTTGAACTTGTTTTCTGTCGGTGTTTTCTGTTTTTATTGCAGGTCATGACCCTGCTTTAACTTCACATGTTCATGTTTGTGTCTCTTTCAACAGACAAAACCTGTTGCACCTGACCTCATGGGCAGACCTGTGTCCTCTGCTCTCTCCTCACCATCCTCCTGCAGCTCCTCTCCATCATCACCTGTGCGTCAACACCTTGTGCCTAACAGTGAGTTGAACTTGTTTTCTGTCTGTGTTTTCTGTTTTTATTGCAGGTCATGACCCTGCTTTAACTTCACATGTTCATGTTTGTGTCTCTTTCAACAGACAAAACCTGTTGCACCTGACCTCATGGGCAGACCTGTGTCCTCTGCTCTCTCCTCACCATCCTCCTGCAGCTCCTCTCCATCATCACCTGTGCGTCAACACCTTGTGCCTAACAGTGAGTTGAACTTGTTTTCTGTCTGTGTTTTCTGTTTTTATTGCAGGTCATGACCCTGCTTTAACTTCACATGTTCATGTTTGTGTCTCTTTCAACAGACAAAACCTGTTGCACCTGACCTCATGGGCAGACCTGTGTCCTCTGCTCTCTGCTCACCATCCTACTACCTCCTGCAGCTCCTCTCCATCCATCACCTGTACATCAACACCTTGTGCCTAACCCTGTCATGTATCCACATCAATGACTGCTGCCAAAACAGGAAAACACACCTGACCTGATGGACAGACCTGCTCTCATCAAGACCACACACCTGACCTGAACTCACATCTGGACTCCCATGTACCCATCATTCAGTGTTTCCCCTACCATTATACAAGCGGGGT
>JBBPBX010102630.1:0-12007 GCA_038048925.1 Garcialebias charrua
ATCAGATATTGCTGCTTTTTCCAGAATCTGTCCAACTTTGGACTGGCTACATTGAAGGGGGACACAGGGACATCTGGACAAGTCTCAGTCCATCACAGGGACACATTTACAAGTCTCCAGTCCATCACAGGGACACATTTACAAGTCACCAGTCCATCACAGGGACACGTGGACAAGTCTCCAGTCCATCATAGGGACACCTGGACAGGTCTCCAGTCCATCACAGGAACACATTTACAAGTAATATAATAATAATAATAATAATAATAATAATAATAATAATAATAATAATAATAATAATAACAATAATAATAATAATAATAACTGACAAGTTATAATAATAACAAGTCTCCAGTCCATCACAGGGACACCTGGACAGGTCTCTTCTCTTAGAATTGAGAAAGCCTTTTGGATGAAGGGCGAAACGTCTTCTGCTACAAATAAAAGTCCAGTTGTTTTTTTATTGAACACATTTTTTTGATTGTAACAAAGACCTCGGTACATACCAGGCAACTAGGTTATTAGTCATTTCATTATAAAGCCAGGTTGCATAGGTACCAGGTACATACCAATTGAGTACAAGATAACATGTCATTTTATAGAATAGTCTGGTACAAAATATACATACTGGTTAAATAACCAGTATGCTACCAGTATCTGGGGTATGTACCTTTCTGTATTATGTATTAATATTGTATAAATCTGTGTTACACTTTTAAATACTTTATTTAAAAAAAAAGTTCCTCCATATTTTTTTCAACCTGTAGCTTGGATATCTTTGCCAGTTGTGTTGGGGGAGCTGGTAATCTGTAAAATTCCCTGTGAACACGGATGTCATGGCCCAAGAAGTCTGCAACCTGGTCAAGTTCATTGTTTTTTAAGTTCAAGACTTGTGAGAGCGTGGCTACATGTTTCCGTAGTTGTGTTGACCTGAGGAACTCTGGGTGCTATGCTCCACACTGGCTTGCATGAACACGCAGACTGTCCTGTCCTCTGTAGTGACTCATTGATTTAGGTCTTGCAAATAGAAATAAGTTTGTTTGTAAAACAACACATGTCTCTCTCTTACTTGCCAATAAAGTCAGTGCATCCACCACATTTGGTGCGAGTAAAACTGCAACCTTTCGGCCTCTTTTCACAATGATTTCAACCCGAGTGAAATGGCTGCAGAGCTTCTGTTCAACCGTTGACAAACCCATGGCAACATCATCATGGAGCTTGGTGGTGTCACGCTCCATAAAACTTCGTAGGTGCATCTTTGAAACCTCTCCTGCTCGTCTACGATTGAACACAATGACCTATGCAAGTGTAACTTTTGCAAGTTCTGCATAAGTCTGGGGGCTGGCTTCATCTTTCAAGGTGTTAAAGGCATTTTCTCCTGATTTATTCAGATGCTGATGCAGAAGCTTAACATCTTCAGTGAATGGTAATGTTAATGGCCTATTGTATTTGGCATGATTTTAAGTGCTAAGGGCACTATGAGACACCATCTCTGACCATTTTGATGAGCACAGTTTTTTGAATGCGTCTGACGACTTCATCAGTTGTTCATCTTCTGCCATGAGTGCTCGGCAATGAACAAGGTTACAGATTTTGTTCAGTGTATGTCCCAGTTTTATGGCAAGGCTTGTTTTTTTGTATGAACGTGTTTCTTCATCAAAGCCTGACACAGTCTTTACTGCTTGCACAACTCTCTGGAAGTTAGCAGGTTTCACAGCATCCTCTAGGTTATGTATTGCATATTTTGTGCGCAGACATATCAACAAACGGCCAACTTCATGAAGCTTTTGTCGCATGTAGTCGTATTTTGAGGGGTCTTGTCCATGTCTGTTGTGGAGTGACTGAGCAAACTGAATAATACACAGGTCATTTCTCACAGCTGAGGTAACATCGTCGGGTTTCATACTTTTAATGATCTTACAAACACCACTTCAGATTTCATGATAGAATGCAGACTCTTTAGCCAAAGCCAAACTCAGCACTTTGGCTCTTCCAGGTGGATTATCCATATCCATATTTTCTGGCTTACAGGGGCATCTACGGACATGTCTCCATAGTTGCTTTTGAACGTACATTCCTTCACAGTAGATACAGTGAATAAATGTTCCATCTACGGCCTTAGCTTTTGTCTTTCTCTTCACTTTCAAGGGCCCTTGTCCACCTTGTAAAACTGCATTGTTATGCTTGTGAATTCCCCTGTTCCTCAATTTTTCTAATAAAACTTTGCGCTCTTTAGAATCCTTGTGAAGGGAAAACACTTGGATAATTTCAGGATGCGTCTGGTGTGTTTGCAAATGGCGTGAAATTTTAGTTTGTGGCTTACCACAAACATAACAGAAGTTTTGTAGACATGTAATCTGCTTTGAGGATTCCTGTTTGAGAAGCTCATCTTTTCTGTCTGGTTTATCCTTTGAGTATGTGGTAGAAGTGGCTTGGCCTGATGTTTTAAATGCGCTTTCTCCAATATTACTTGTGTCAGGAGGAAAGCACCATTTTGACGTGCTGGGAAAAACAGGGAAACTTGTGTCTGACATATTAGGATCAGGTATTGCTCCTTTTTCCAGAATCTGTCCAACTTTGGACTGGCTACACTGAAGGGGGACACAGGGACATCTGGACAAGTCTCCAGTCCATCACAAGGACACATGGACAAGTCTCCAGTCCATCACAGGGATACCTGGACAGGTCTCCAGTCCATCACAGGTACACAGGGACAAGTCTCCAGTCCATCACAAGGACACATGGACAAGTCTCCAGTCCATCACAGGGACATGTGGACAAGTCTCCAGTCAATCACAGGGACACCTGGACAGGTCTCCAGTCCATCACAGGGACACATTTACAACTCTCCAGTCCATCACAGGGACACATTTACAAGTCTCCAGTCCATCACAGGGACACATTTACAAGTCTCCAGTCCATCACAGGGACATCCTGGACAGGTCTCCAGTCCATCACAGGGACACGTGGACAAGTCTCCAGTCCATCACAGGGACACATTTACAAGTCACCAGTCCATCACAGGGACACGTGGACAAGTCTCCAGTCCATCACAGGGACACATGGACAGGTCTCTAGTCCATCACAGGGACATGTGGACAAGTCTCCAGTCCATCACAAGGACACCTGGACAGGTCTCAAGTCCATCACAGGTACACAGGGAAAAGTCTCCAGTCCATCACAAGGACACATGGACAAGTCTCCAGTCCATCACAGGGATACCTGGACAGGTCTCCAGTCCATCACAGGTACACAGGGACAAGTCTCCAGTCCATCACAAGGACACGTGGACAAGTCTCCAGTCCATCACAGGGACATCCTGGACAGGTCTCCAGTCCATCACAGGGACATGGACAAGTCTCCAGTCCATCACAAGGACACGTGGACAAGTCTCCAGTCCATCACAGGGATACCTGGACAGGTCTCCAGTCCATCACAGGTACACAGGGACAAGTCTCCAGTCCATCACAAGGACACATGGACAAGTCTCCAGTCCATCACAGGGACATGTGGACAAGTCTCCAGTCCATCACAAGGACACCTGGACAGGTCTCCAGTCCACACAAGGACACCTGGACAGGTCTCCAGTCCATCACAGGTACACAGGGACAAGTCTCCAGTCCATCACAAGGACACATGGACAAGTCTCCAGTCCATCACAAGGACACATGGACAAGTCTCCAGTCCATCACAGGACACTGGACAGGTCTCCAGTCCATCACAGGGACACGTGGACAAGTCTCCAGTCCATCACAGGGACACATTTACAAGTCACCAGTCCATCACAGGGACACGTGGACAAGTCTCCAGTCCATCACAGGGACACATGGACAGGTCTCCAGTCCATCACAGGGACATGTGGACAAGTCTCCAGTCCATCACAAGGACACCTGGACAGGTCTCAAGTCCATCACAGGTACACAGGGACAAGTCTCCAGTCCATCACAAGGACACATGGACAAGTCTCCAGTCCATCACAGGGATACCTGGACAGGTCTCCAGTCCATCACAGGTACACAGGGACAAGTCTCCAGTCCATCACAAGGACATGGACAAGTCTCCAGTCCATCACAAGGATACCTGGACAGGTCTCCAGTCCATCACAGGTACACAGGGACAAGTCTCCAGTCCATCACAAGGACACATGGACAAGTCTCCAGTCCATCACAGGGACATGTGGACAAGTCTCCAGTCCATCACAAGGACACCTGGACAGGTCTCCAGTCCACACAAGGACACCTGGACAGGTCTCCAGTCCATCACAGGTACACAGGGACAAGTCTCCAGTCCATCACAAGGACACATGGACAAGTCTCCAGTCCATCACAAGGACACATGGACAAGTCTCCAGTCCATCACAGGGATACCTGGACAGGTCTCCAGTCCATCACAGGTACACAGGGACAAGTCTCCAGTCCATCACAAGGACACGTGGACAAGTCTCCAGTCCATCACAGGGACATCCTGGACAGGTCTCCAGTCCATCACAGGGACATGTGGACAAGTCTCCAGTCCATCACAAGGATACCTGGACAGGTCTCCAGTCCATCACAGGTACACAGGGACAAGTCTCCAATCCATCACAAGGACACATGGACAAGTCTCCAGTCCATCACAGGGACACCTGGACAAGTCTCCAGTCCATCACAGGTACACAGGGACAAGTCTCCAGTCCATCACAAGGACACATGGACAAGTCTCCAGTCCATCACAAGGATACCTGGACAGGTCTCCAGTCCATCACAGGTACACAGGGACAAGTCTCCAGTCCATCACAAGGACACGTGGACAAGTCTCCAGTCCATCACAGGGATACCTGGACAGGTCTCCAGTCCATCACAGGGACACATTTACAACTCTCCAGTTCATCACAGGGACACATTTACAAGTCTCCAGTCCATCACAGGGACACATTTACAAGTCTCCAGTCCATCACAGGGACATCCTGGACAGGTCTCCAGTCCATCACAGGGACACGTGGACAAGTCTAGTCCATCACAGGGACACATTTACAAGTCACCAGTCCATCACAGGGACACGTGGACAAGTCTCCAGTCCATCACAGGGACACATGGACAGGTCTCTAGTCCATCACAGGGACATGTGGACAAGTCTCCAGTCCATCACAAGGACACCTGGACAGGTCTCAAGTCCATCACAGGTACACAGGGAAAAGTCTCCAGTCCATCACAAGGACACATGGACAAGTCTCCAGTCCATCACAGGGATACCTGGACAGGTCTCCAGTCCATCACAGGTACACAGGGACAAGTCTCCAGTCCATCACAAGGACACGTGGACAAGTCTCCAGTCCATCACAGGGACATCCTGGACAGGTCTCCAGTCCATCACAGGGACATGTGGACAAGTCTCCAGTCCATCACAAGGATACCTGGACAGGTCTCCAGTCCATCACAGGTACACAGGGACAAGTCTCCAGTCCATCACAAGGACACATGGACAAGTCTCCAGTCCATCACAGGGACATGTGGACAAGTCTCCAGTCCATCACAAGGACACCTGGACAGGTCTCCAGTCCATCACAAGGACACCTGGACAGGTCTCCAGTCCATCACAGGTACACAGGGACAAGTCTCCAGTCCATCACAAGGACACATGGACAAGTCTCCAGTCCATCACAAGGACACATGGACAAGTCTCCAGTCCATCACAGGGATACCTGGACAGGTCTCCAGTCCATCACAGGTACACAGGGACAAGTCTCCAGTCCATCACAAGGACACGTGGACAAGTCTCCAGTCCATCACAGGTACATCCTGGACAGGTCTCCAGTCCATCACAGGGACATGTGGACAAGTCTCCAGTCCATCACAAGGACACCTGGACAGGTCTCCAGTCCATCACAGGTACACAGGGACAAGTCTCCAGTCCATCACAAGGACACATGGACAAGTCTCCAGTCCATCACAGGGATACCTGGACAGGTCTCCAGTCCATCACAGGTACACAGGGACAAGTCTCCAGTCCATCACAAGGACACATGGACAAGTCTCCAGTCCATCACAAGGATACCTGGACAGGTCTCCAGTCCATCACAGGTACACAGGGACAAGTCTCCAGTCCATCACAAGGACACATGGACAAGTCTCCAGTCCATCACAGGGACATGTGGACAAGTCTCCAGTCCATCACAAGGACACCTGGACAGGTCTCCAGTCCACACAAGGACACCTGGACAGGTCTCCAGTCCATCACAGGTACACAGGGACAAGTCTCCAGTCCATCACAAGGACACATGGACAAGTCTCCAGTCCATCACAAGGACACATGGACAAGTCTCCAGTCCATCACAGGGATACCTGGACAGGTCTCCAGTCCATCACAGGTACACAGGGACAAGTCTCCAGTCCATCACAAGGACACGTGGACAAGTCTCCAGTCCATCACAGGTACATCCTGGACAGGTCTCCAGTCCATCACAGGGACATGTGGACAAGTCTCCAGTCCATCACAAGGACACCTGGACAGGTCTCCAGTCCATCACAGGTACACAGGGACAAGTCTCCAGTCCATCACAAGGACACATGGACAAGTCTCCAGTCCATCACAGGGATACCTGGACAGGTCTCCAGTCCATCACAGGTACACAGGGACAAGTCTCCAGTCCATCACAAGGACACATGGACAAGTCTCCAGTCCATCACAAGGATACCTGGACAGGTCTCCAGTCCATCACAGGTACACAGGGACAAGTCTCCAGTCCATCACAAGGACACGTGGACAAGTCTCCAGTCCATCACAGGGATACCTGGACAGGTCTCCAGTCCATCACAGGGACACATTTACAACTCTCCAGTTCATCACAGGGACACATTTACAAGTCTCCAGTCCATCACAGGGACACATTTACAAGTCTCCAGTCCATCACAGGGACATCCTGGACAGGTCTCCAGTCCATCACAGGGACACGTGGACAAGTCTCCAGTCCATCACAGGGACACATTTACAAGTCACCAGTCCATCACAGGGACACGTGGACAAGTCTCCAGTCCATCACAGGGACACATGGACAGGTCTCCAGTCCATCACAGGGACATGTGGACAAGTCTCCAGTCCATCACAAGGACACCTGGACAGGTCTCAAGTCCATCACAGGTACACAGGGAAAAGTCTCCAGTCCATCACAAGGACACATGGACAAGTCTCCAGTCCATCACAGGGATACCTGGACAGGTCTCCAGTCCATCACAGGTACACAGGGACAAGTCTCCAGTCCATCACAAGGACACGTGGACAAGTCTCCAGTCCATCACAGGGACATCCTGGACAGGTCTCCAGTCCATCACAGGGACATGTGGACAAGTCTCCAGTCCATCACAAGGATACCTGGACAGGTCTCCAGTCCATCACAGGTACACAGGGACAAGTCTCCAGTCCATCACAAGGACACATGGACAAGTCTCCAGTCCATCACAGGGACATGTGGACAAGTCTCCAGTCCATCACAAGGACACCTGGACAGGTCTCCAGTCCACACAAGGACACCTGGACAGGTCTCCAGTCCATCACAGGTACACAGGGACAAGTCTCCAGTCCATCACAAGGACACATGGACAAGTCTCCAGTCCATCACAAGGACACATGGACAAGTCTCCAGTCCATCACAGGGATACCTGGACAGGTCTCCAGTCCATCACAGGTACACAGGGACAAGTCTCCAGTCCATCACAAGGACACGTGGACAAGTCTCCAGTCCATCACAGGTACATCCTGGACAGGTCTCCAGTCCATCACAGGGACATGTGGACAAGTCTCCAGTCCATCACAAGGACACCTGGACAGGTCTCCAGTCCATCACAGGTACACAGGGACAAGTCTCCAGTCCATCACAAGGACACATGGACAAGTCTCCAGTCCATCACAGGGATACCTGGACAGGTCTCCAGTCCATCACAGGTACACAGGGACAAGTCTCCAGTCCATCACAAGGACATGGACAAGTCTCCAGTCCATCACAAGGATACCTGGACAGGTCTCCAGTCCATCACAGGTACACAGGGACAAGTCTCCAGTCCATCACAAGGACACATGGACAAGTCTCCAGTCCATCACAGGGACATGTGGACAAGTCTCCAGTCCATCACAAGGACACCTGGACAGGTCTCCAGTCCATCACAAGGACACCTGGACAGGTCTCCAGTCCATCACAGGTACACAGGGACAAGTCTCCAGTCCATCACAAGGACACATGGACAAGTCTCCAGTCCATCACAAGGACACATGGACAAGTCTCCAGTCCATCACAGGGATACCTGGACAGGTCTCCAGTCCATCACAGGTACACAGGGACAAGTCTCCAGTCCATCACAAGGACACGTGGACAAGTCTCCAGTCCATCACAGGGACATCCTGGACAGGTCTCCAGTCCATCACAGGGACATGTGGACAAGTCTCCAGTCCATCACAAGGACACCTGGACAGGTCTCCAGTCCATCACAGGTACACAGGGACAAGTCTCCAGTCCATCACAAGGACACATGGACAAGTCTCCAGTCCATCACAGGGATACCTGGACAGGTCTCCAGTCCATCACAGGTACACAGGGACAAGTCTCCAGTCCATCACAAGGACACATGGACAAGTCTCCAGTCCATCACAAGGATACCTGGACAGGTCTCCAGTCCATCACAGGTACACAGGGACAAGTCTCCAGTCCATCACAAGGACACGTGGACAAGTCTCCAGTCCATCACAGGGATACCTGGACAGGTCTCCAGTCCATCACAGGGACACATTTACAACTCTCCAGTTCATCACAGGGACACATTTACAAGTCTCCAGTCCATCACAGGGACACATTTACAAGTCTCCAGTCCATCACAGGGACATCCTGGACAGGTCTCCAGTCCATCACAGGGACACGTGGACAAGTCTCTAGTCCATCACAGGGACACATTTACAAGTCACCAGTCCATCACAGGGACACGTGGACAAGTCTCCAGTCCATCACAGGGACACATGGACAGGTCTCCAGTCCATCACAGGGACATGTGGACAAGTCTCCAGTCCATCACAAGGACACCTGGACAGGTCTCAAGTCCATCACAGGTACACAGGGACAAGTCTCCAGTCCATCACAAGGACACATGGACAAGTCTCCAGTCCATCACAAGGACACGTGGACAAGTCTCCAGTCCATCACAGGGACATCCTGGACAGGTCTCCAGTCCATCACAGGGACATGTGGACAAGTCTCCAGTCCATCACAAGGACACATGGACAAGTCTCCAGTCCATCACAGGGATACCTGGACAGGTCTCCAGTCCATCACAGGTACACAGGGACAAGTCTCCAGTCCATCACAAGGACACGTGGACAAGTCTCCAGTCTATCACAGGGATACCTGGACAGGTCTCCAGTCCATCACAGGTACACAGGGACAAGTCTCCAGTCCATCACAAGGACACATGGACAAGTCTCCAGTCCATCACAGGGACATGTGGACAAGTCTCCAGTCCATCACAAGGACACATGGACAAGTCTCCAGTCCATCAAAGGGATACCTGGACAGGTCTCCAGTCCATCACAGGTACACAGGGACAAGTCTCCAGTCCATCACAAGGACAGATGGACAAGTCTCCAGTCCATCACAGGGATACCTGGACAGGTCTCCAGTCCATCACAGGTACACAGGGACAAGTCTCCAGTCCATCACAAGGACACATGGACAAGTCTCCAGTCCATCACAGGGACATGTGGACAAGTCTCCAGTCAATCACAGGGACACCTGGACAGGTCTCCAGTCCATCACAGGGACACATTTACAACTCTTCAGTCCATCACAGGGACACATTTACAAGTCTCCAGTCCATCACAGGGACACATTTACAAGTCTCCAGTCCATCACAGGGACATCCTGGACAGGTCTCCAGTCCATCACAGGGACACGTGGACAAGTCTCCAGTCCATCACAGGGACACACAGGTCTCCAGTCCATCACAGGGACATGTGGACAAGTCTCCAGTCCATCACAAGGACACCTGGACAGGTCTCAAGTCCATCACAGGTACACAGGGACAAGTCTCCAGTCCATCACAAGGACACATGGACAAGTCTCCAGTCCATCACAAGGACACGTGGACAAGTCTCCAGTCCATCACAGGGACATCCTGGACAAGTCTCCAGTCCATCACAGGGACATGTGGACAAGTCTCCAGTCCATCACAAGGACACATGGACAAGTCTCCAGTCCATCACAGGGATACCTGGACAGGTCTCCAGTCCATCACAGGTACACAGGGACAAGTCTCCAGTCCATCACAAGGACACATGGACAAGTCTCCAGTCCATCACAGGGATACCTGGACAGGTCTCCAGTCCATCACAGGTACACAGGGACAAGTCTCCAGTCCATCACAAGGACACATGGACAAGTCTCCAGTCCATCACAGGGACATGTGGACAAGTCTCCAGTCCATCACAAGGACACATGGACAAGTCTCCAGTCCATCAAAGGGATACCTGGACAGGTCTCCAGTCCATCACAGGTACACAGGGACAAGTCTCCAGTCCATCACAAGGACAGATGGACAAGTCTCCAGTCCATCACAGGGATACCTGGACAGGTCTCCAGTCCATCACAGGTACACAGGGACAAGTCTCCAGTCCATCACAAGGACACATGGACAAGTCTCCAGTCCATCACAGGGACATGTGGACAAGTCTCCAGTCAATCACAGGGACACCTGGACAGGTCTCCAGTCCATCACAGGGACACATTTACAACTCTTCAGTCCATCACAGGGACACATTTACAAGTCTCCAGTCCATCACAGGGACACATTTACAAGTCTCCAGTCCATCACAGGGACATCCTGGACAGGTCTCCAGTCCATCACAGGGACACGTGGACAAGTCTCCAGTCCATCACAGGGACACATTTACAAGTCACCAGTCCATCACAGGGACACGTGGACAAGTCTCCAGTCCATCACAGGGACATCCTGGACAGGTCTCCAGTCCATCACAGGGACACGTGGACAAGTCTCCAGTCCATCACAGGGACACATTTACAAGTCACCAGTCCATCACAGGGACACGTGGACAAGTCTCCAGTCCATCACAGGGACACATGGACAGGTCTCTAGTCCATCACAGGGACATGTGGACAAGTCTCCAGTCCATCACAAGGACACCTGGACAGGTCTCAAGTCCATCACAGGTACACAGGGAAAAGTCTCCAGTCCATCACAAGGACACATGGACAAGTCTCCAGTCCATCACAGGGATACCTGGACAGGTCTCCAGTCCATCACAGGTATACAGGGACAAGTCTCCAGTCCATCACAAGGACACGTGGACAAGTCTCCAGTCCATCACAGGGACATCCTGGACAGGTCTCCAGTCCATCACAGGGACATGTGGACAAGTCTCCAGTCCATCACAAGGATACCTGGACAGGTCTCCAGTCCATCACAGGTACACAGGGACAAGTCTCCAATCCATCACAAGGACACATGGACAAGTCTCCAGTCCATCACAGGGACATGTGGACAAGTCTCCAGTCCATCACAAGGACACATGGACAAGTCTCCAGTCCATCAAAGGGATACCTGGACAGGTCTCCAGTCCATCACAGGTACACAGGGACAAGTCTCCAGTCCATCACAAGGACACATGGACAAGTCTCCAGTCCATCACAGGGTACACTGGGACAAGTCTCCAGTCCATCACAAGGACACATGGACAAGTCTCCAGTCCATCACAGGGACATGTGGACAAGTCTCCAGTCAATCACAGGGACACCTGGACAGGTCTCCAGTCCATCACAGGGACACATTTACAACTCTTCAGTCCATCACAGGGACACATTTACAAGTCTCCAGTCCATCACAGGGACACATTTACAAGTCTCCAGTCCATCACAGGGACATCCTGGACAGGTCTCCAGTCCATCACAGGGACACGTGGACAAGTCTCCAGTCCATCACAGGGACACATTTACAAGTCACCAGTCCATCACAGGGACACGTGGACAAGTCTCCAG
>JBBPBX010102631.1:0-12007 GCA_038048925.1 Garcialebias charrua
ATAAAACAATAAAATCAAGGAAATCTTAATAATGTAAATGAACAATACTTGAAACCAGTGCTGTTTTTGACAGCCATTTTGATTTTAGTTTTAGTCTTAGTCTTTTAGACTAAAAATACTTCTTAGTTTTAGTTAGTTGTAGTCATTTCTATATGTAATGGTTTTCGTCCAGTTTTAATCGACAAAAACTTAAAAAATTTAAGTCTAGTTTTAGTCTTTAAAAAAAAACATATTAGTCTTTACAAATTAATTTGAGTACGGTAATTTGTTTTGCACTCCCAGACCAGAACAGAAGGAGAAATCCTTTTTACCAGAAAACTGATGACTTGCCACTGACGACTTGCGAAAGAGCTTGACAAGCAGTCTAACTTTGCCCAGCAGTCGGTTTATACTTGCATCCTTCTGGATCATGTTCACAACGAGTTGCAATGTGTGTACAACACATGGGGTCCTGTCTATGGCTCCAAACCTAGATAGAGAGGACAAAACACAGAGAAAAAGAAACTTTCTTAATATCATATTAGGAAATTCAATAAAATTGTCATAAACAGTTGCTAAAATTGATTATAACCTAGCGTATATCAATGTGACTGACACACTAAAAATCTCAACAGTAAATTAAAACAATTTACCTTTGGTCTTCTTGTCCAATCACTTCAGAGTCTTCTGTGTCACGGTCACTCACATCGATGGATTCATCCTCAGAGGCAGAGCTAGTGAGTTCATCATCCGGCTCATTAGCTTTGAACGCAGCAATCATGTTGCTTCCATTATCAGTTATGACTGTCAGAATTTTGTGTTGGGGTATTCCCCAGTCCTCTGTACATTTATCAACATGGGTTTTTATACACTCAGCAGTGTGTGGGTGAGGGATCTGGTCAAGTCTCAACAGTATGTGCTGTGCTTGTTTTTCAACAGTGCAAAAAAAACATGCACTAATTGCTAGAAATGATGCTGTAAGGCCTTTTTTGGTCCATATGTCCAGTCCAATTGTTATTTTGCGTGCTGTTGCAAGCCTCTCTTTGAACTTTTGCTTTTCATCATCATAAATCTTGTCAACCAAGTTGTTTACTTTTGTTCTTTTCGGTATGGTGAGCCTCTTATCAGAGGTCTCCATCATTAGGATGAAATCTTCATCCTCAACTGTGCAAGCAGGTAGACCTGTTCGTCCAATCCAAAGAGCAATCGCCTGTTCTTTGGCATGTTGTTCCAGAGAATCTGTTTTATATTTAAATCCTGTGGCAAAGGCTGCTGGTATAGACAGCTGTGACCTGTCCTTTGGACCACCAGGTTTCTCTTTAGGAGTTAGGGTCTCTGGGATCTGGATGAGAAAAAAACAAGGTGAGAGAAGATAATTATTCTTTCTGTATACAATGTACACCTCTTGTAAATAATCTATAAGTGAATATAAAATAATCAAATGTACGTATTGAAGGATTTTACAGCTGTGTTCAAATGACGAGGGAGGGGTCAGCACAAAATTATTTATTGATAGACACAGGTACAACAAAAATAATCAGAGTAAAAGAGCCTTCAAATTGTTCTTTGTGTGCTCACACAAAGAATCAGGAGCAAGAAACAGACTTCTTTATGTTGTCTCCTGAAATTTCCTAGGAGCTTTGCAATGCAAAATCATCTAGGTGCCTTGCCTGCATTATTATGGAGATGTTAATGCTTCTCCTGGCCCCTAATTGGTCAGCCACTGCACTGATAAGCCTTGGTTGCCTTCAGATATTTATATGCCCCATGGCTGCCTGTCTCCTGAAGATCTGATGTTTTGTGGCTCTGTGTGTGCGTGTCGTGACTCTTTGTTAACTCAGTTAGAAAAGTTTAGACTAGTTAGTTACATGCCCAGACATATGTTGGCCTGCTTTCTCCTTGTTTCACTAAGTCTACTTGTGTGTGATAATTTATATATTCATTCATTCAACCTTATACAGGCTAGCCTCGTTATATATATTATATATTAATATATATTGTTTAAGTTATCGTAAGGCACGTAAAACATGATTGCATAAATTAAACACTTGAATGTATAGCACATAAAAACAGTTGTGACCATTATACCATTGATTATAAAGCACTTGTGAATTTTAATTGTATTTATTTAAAATGAAGTATTTTTTTTGTCCCAAACACTTTTACTGTAAATATTCATCAGAAAAATGTAGGATGCATGCAGACAGACCTAACAGACACATGGGGTAACAGGCAGCAAGCAACAGGTTTGATCAGTCACTCACTCAAACACAGCCTTTCATCAGCCACACATCCCTGCATGTTTTTAGCATCCCTTTGCATGTACAGTACGTAACAATAGCCGACGTTAGATTAGCACAAACAAGCTAATAGCACAAGTTGCATCACGTGCGCAAACAAGGACAGGATTTATATTTTAAAAAAAAAACAATTAAAAAAAAACACGAAACTGGAGTTGTGAATTGTGTCACACAAAAACCCGTTTGGTTTGTCAAGTAGTAACATTGTATGAATATTACAAAAATAGTAGTTGTTGCTAACTTACCTTTGAAAAAATATCGGGGTGGTGAGCTTTCAGGTGTCGCTTCAGATTTGTGGTGTTTTTCCCACCCAGTTTTAAGCCACATTTCCCTCCGTCTCCCTCCACCACGATACATTCTGTTCGTCTCTCAGCTGGGTTAAATACAAAATTAGCCCATAAATCCTTTCTGGGCTTGCGGCCACCGAGCCCCTGTGTGCAACGTGCAGCATCTTCCATGGTTCAGATTGAAAAGGAAGTAAACAGTGAGCGGGGCGCGCGGCGCGTGGCGCAGCAGCGGTGGTGGGTGTGACCAAACAGCTGACTTTTCCGACACAGAATATAATTAAATAATTAAATTATGGGCAGAAATATAAATTATTGACGACCACTGACTAACATTTTCGTTAAGTCTCGTCTCGTCAACGAAAACTCACACACATTTCGTCACGTTTTAATCATTAAAGAGCAATGATTATTTAGTTACTGTCTCGTTATCGTCATGAAAAAAGTGGGCGTTGACGAAAAATTTACGTCATCGTCACGTTAACGAAAACAACACTGCCAGAAAGATGATCTAAGCAGATCCAATCTTCCGAGTTCTGATTTGAGTTCGTTGCTGATTTCAGCTGTGCCTTGTGGTAAATCCGCTCCAATTCTCAACAGCTCAGTTCGGCTATAATTCACCCGCAAAAAACGCGCAGAGTCAGGTACAAAAACACTATTAAAACTACTAAAAACTGGGGATGTTCTGGAAGCCCATGAAGCTGCTACTGGTCTGAGCGCGGCCATCTTGGATATGTGAGGCCTCAGAGGGAAATACTGCTGCTCCACTGTGACATGAAGCAGAGCTGTTTACCCCACAGCACCGAGGAGCAGCCAGGCGTTCCACAGAGACCTCAGTTTGTCTAACTACCGTATTTTCCGGCCGATAAGTCACACCGCCCTATAAGTCGCATCAGTCCAATTATGTCCAATAAAGTGGAACAATCCATAAATATGTTGCTTCGCCCTATAAGTCGCATCTATTATGTGTCACAGCTGACACGTCGCGTATGTTACGCGTCAGCGGTGACAACCCAGAAATGGCCACAGGAGCGTGCACGGTAGGACTTTAACAAGATTAACACTTAAAAACAATTATTTGTTTGCTGAAAATTATAGCAGAGATGTGTCTGAGCTGAACTTTTCCTTAATAAATACATGTACCGGTCAGATCAGCTGAATTTAAAAAAATAGTTTTGCTACGTCGGTGCTGCGAAGCGTGCACGAGCAACGAGCGGATACACTTCATTTCTTTAAAATTTAACAAGAAACACACCTTATAAAAATATATATGTTTGCTGACATTATAGCAAAAGTGTTTCTGAGCTGAACTTTTCCTTTAAAAATTAACGTAATGTTCAAATCAGCTGGATTTAAATTGTTTCGCTTTGACTGTCTTCCAAAAGTGTGAGTGCGCTGCGAAAATAAATTATTAATAAATCGAATTTTAGCTCAAACATCTCCTACAGCGAAAAGATTGTAAATGTTCATCCAGTGATTACGTTCTGTAAGTTTCATCAAAATCTGTCCTGTGGTTCTTGACCTATTTTGCTAACGGTAAAACACTGAGCTAACAGCTACCACAGCTAAAGTCCTAAAACATCAAATTTTTGCTCAAACATCTCCTACAGCTAAAAGGTTGTAAACGTCCATCCAGTGATTACTTTTTGTAAGTTTCATCAAAATCTGTCCTGTGGTTCTTGACCTATTTTGCTAACAGTAAAACATTGAGCTAACAGTAGTTCATACCTCCAGAGAGCAGGAGGCTGTGCTGCGACAGAGTGAGTGCGACCAGAGGAAGCTGTCGTCAGACAGATGACCTGGGAACGGTTGGTGGATCCTAGCGGCTGAAAGTGGTACTGCGCCCCTAGCGGCCAAAAGTGGTACTGCTCCATTTTTTCGTCAGAATGAATGGAAACGGTCATATCTTAGCCAAACATTGGTCTAAAGATATGGGGAAAAAATCCTTAAATATGTCGCTTCACCCCATAAGTCGCAGGGCATGAGAAATTAGGCAAAAAGGTGTTACTTCTAGGCCGGTAAATACGGTAGTTTATGTAGAAGAAGGATCTGACTTATCTTTGTTGGATTTTTTTAACCTGGATTATTGAGCATGTTTTAAACCATGGCTGCCTCAGATGAGTTGACAGGGGAGAGGACGGACTCCAGAAATCAGATTATCACCATCAAACTGGTTGACCCACTATGTTAAGGTGCTATTTATAAGACTGAGTTTGTTGTGGCTCCATGGACTGATGAAGTCTTTTGGATGAAAGACGAAAGATTTCAACAAAAAGAAACCGTCCAGAGGACCTGACTGAACTTCGTTGAGTTACTTAGATACCTTTTTACATAGGTGGGGGTGCTACTTACAAATCTGATGCATAGGACAACAAAAAGGTGCTTCCCTCATAAAAAACAAACAAACAAACAAACAAACAAACAAAAGAAAACAACAACAAGAAGCACTTACCTATAAATAAATAAATAAACCCATTTTAATATCTATCAATACATTTTCTTTTACCCCTTTCTGTTTTCCGGGTGATGGGGGGAGATGGTGTCTATCTCCAGCAGTCACTGTGCAAGAGGTAGAGGACACCTGGCATGTCTCCAGTACGTCATTGTGACACCTGGACATGTCTCCAGTCAATCACAGGGACAACCACTGTTGTAGTCAAGACCACATAACCCAAGACCAAGTCAAAGCCAAGACCAGAGTGTACCGAGACCGAGCCAAGACCAAGCCTTTTGGGGTCTGTTGGCATTGTTTTTCTTATTCGCCCCAAGTTCGTTGTTTGGTTTCACTTTGGATCAAAGAAGGAGAGATACGCTGAAAACACGACAAACGCGCCCTTAAAGTTCTAAAACCAGTTTTAATTAATCGTAAGTTTAAAAGTCACAGAATACATTTGTTTTATCTTATAAAGCCATTATATATGATCACAAATAAGTAAGCAGAGAGAGAGAGAGAAATAGAAATAAGAAGAACATTGAATGCGCATTCCAATGGAGACACAACATACAACCTGATGAGTTGTTTTCCTCTGTGGGCTTGTTTCTGCGTTGTCTGCAGTGGAGGAGGAAAACTCATGCTTTTATACTCTTATTTGGGTGTTGCCTGCTCTCAACTGATAAGAGAAGTTCTGCTTAGAGACTGTTACCCCTCCCCAACTGCCAGAAAGCGTCTGTCTTGTAAACAGGAAATACCATTGCTTGTTTCAGCTTGCAGACTTGCGTTTTGAAAGGAATGACAACACAAAGACAAAAGTATATTTTATTTCACAACAAACCCCCTTTGGACCTCAATTCCTGAGGTCCATCCCAAAAGAAATAAAATTACACACCTAATAACGCAGCTAAACGCATATATACACAATATTCAATCAGTTTTTTCAAAATCCTCCAAGTTATAGTTTTTTAACAAAAGCAGTTGGCGCATCACTTCGGGATCCCTCTTCTCCAGGGTGGACGTGATAAGTCGAACCGTCAGAGACCTCAGACAAGGCACACAGCAGCACCCGCAAGTTATAAGTATGCCTAAGAAAATAGCCAATGATACCATTATGGATACGAACACCTGTTTCCAAGGACCGAAGATCTTTATCAGCCAATCGTCCAGTGGGTCGTCAAGACCCGAATGGCTTTTCATTTCATTTGAGAGGGTTCTAAGGCCTTCTAGGGCCCTTGTGACTTTTCCATCTGGAGCAGTGTTGTTTGGAATAAATGTACAGCAAAGGTCACCAAACATACTACAAACCCCTCCCCTCTCCGCCAACAGCATGTCCAAGGCCATCCTGTTCTGCACTGCCATCAGGGAAGTCGGCGCCAGTTGTTCGGCCAGACCTTCTACCGCGTCTCTGGTGAGATTGGACAGTCGCATAACATTATAATGCACATAATTTATCCTGTCAACATTTTTATTGGGAGTAACAGGGAACACTGCTGAAATGATAGGAAAACTCTCGAACCCAGCTGCCACCTGATCAGCCAGTTTGTATTCATTTGGCACACCCCACGGAATGCCTATAGAGTCAATATAAGTAGGTGAGCCGACGGTTGGGTCAAAATTAGCAGATCTCCTTCTCCTATTTCGAGAGAGATCAGTTCCGTTCAGGATCTCCAATCTGGGACCAATCAGAGCCAGAGGAGCCGCCAATCGTACCATGGCACAAAGTCCAATGGTGTTGTCCAAGATACGAGTGAGTAATCTCCTTTCCCCACAATAGTAGTATAAGCCCGATCTAACAAGAGGGCCAATCACTTTTCTATCCCCTTTTTCTGTGCTCGCTGGCCTCGTCTGATTGCACCAGCTTGGGTCAATCATGCCCACATTTATTTTGGCATTTGGACTCGTGAAATTAAAACAGAAGTAATCATTGCGTTTTGTAGCATGGAACGGGCCAGCTTTGGTGTGATTCCCGGCTAAGGGAAACACTTCACTTAAGGTTGTACAATTAGCATGCATCTGCGTTCTGGTCAAGTTTAGCATGCAAGCAAACCCCCATGTATCCTCTGGGAACAAGGGAGCCGGCTCAGTGTATAACAGCGGGCGTGCTGCGGCGCATGCCACGCATTCAGACAACGAGGCCTGCTTCGCCGCCTCCGATAACCATGCCAACCATATATTAGTGTCATGGTATCCGGTAGACATTGCGATTACCTCGACCGGAGTCAATTTTGTGTAATCGGTGGTAATTATGTCTGAAGTTTGGTGCGGGATCAGCGGGGGGGAAAGAAGAGTTACCTAGAGAGCTGATATTGTTTACCATTTCAATTCGTAATAATCCATATTTTGGTGGATAGGAGTTCACTATCACTCTCATAACATGAAAATTGAACGGATGTTTGTCCGTTTCAAAAGTGGACACCGCTTTAATAGACAGGGAAACCGGATTCTGGGTGAGGGAAAAATCCCTCTGGAGAGTGAACTTGCTAGTCCAAAACTGGCGAGATCCTGGCAGATCCGACTTAGACTGGGAAAATATCCAGGACCCTTGTTGTAAAACCACCCTATCCCCGCTACATTGGACATTTTGGCCAGCACATAGTACAATTCCCTCCCAAGTGCAGCGCTGTGGGCATTGTAAAGCCGTAGGTGGACACTGACACATGTATATATCTGCATGCCTGAATGAAATATTCTGGCCTGCACAATCAATTACATCGCATAAATCGAACGTGAAAGTGGTAGTCTGGTTTGCGATATACTGAAGTTTGAGGATTTTCTGTCCTAGGTGCGCGCCATACTCTCTCTTATGTCTATGAACTTCGCAATCATTTTTCCCAGATTACGCAGAAATGTTCTAGGAGGACAATCAAAGTTACCATACTTATCCCACCTATTCCAACTGCCATAGTGACCCTCTTGTCTGGCCACCACATTTTGAATCAGTTGATTAATATGCAAATTGTAGAATATAAAGAAATATATGCAAACAATGAACGATAATAATAGTAAGCGCTTTAGGATATTGCAGAATTATGAACCTTAAGTTTCCCAAGTTCCTCCTCCAGCAGCAAGGCAGTTGTCTCCCTTGAACACACAAAAATAGAGAAAGAACACAAGATTTATATCATCATTAAAGAAACATTAATACATTTTTTGAATGTGCCACACGTACTCAGGGGAATTGCCCTGGTTACAGCTACTCAGGGCAGACCCCTGGCGTTGCTCGGGGAGGTCCTCCTATGTCCCCAAGTTTTCTTCGTGTTATGTGAGACTCTAATATGTAATGTTTTTATCTCTCTAGGTGTCTGTACTATGTGTGGATGTTCCAGCACCGAGTGGCCCCATAAAACAGAGTCCTTCTGGGCCGGCACGCAACTATACTCGGCTACTTTGGTCTACCAAGGCATGAGAGTTCGAATGCGACCTCTTCTTGTCGTCTAGCCCAATCCTCTAGCTCCTTCCTGGTTCACGGGTTGGAGCACACTGACTCCAATGGTACCAGATCTCCCCCTTTCCTCTCAGCCTGACTGCATGTGAGGTTCTTTCTGTCACTTGGAAAGGACCTATCCAGCGAGGCTCTGCCCACTTTCTCTTAACGACCCTTAGCAACACCCACTCAGCTGTGGACAAGTCAGGGTCTCCTGGTGGACCCTTTTTCTCGTGTACCTGCTGTGTAAAGTTAGACACCAAAGCTTTTAACTCATTAAAGTATACCTTATGGTCCATCTTGCGATCCCTCTCATTTGGCAGAGAACAAGCATTCGGTCCAGGGAAGGATCGACCTGTGGTTAACTCATAGGGAGAGAAACCAGTACCATTATTAACAGAAGTTCTTACAGTCATTAATGCAATTGGCAGAGCGTCAACCCAGTTTAATTTGGTCTGTGCACAGATTTTGCCCAATTTTTGTTTTATGTTCTGATTCATCCTTTCAACCTTACCTTGTGACTGGGGATGGTACACTGTCCCAAAGGCGTGTTTTTAGTCCTAACATTTTTTCCACAACCTACAGGTCTGCGTTTTTAAAATGTGTACCATTATCAGATCATTTTTTTTTCGGGAAACCCATGTCTAGAAATGTAATGGTTTATCAGGAACATTATGATGGTTTTACTGTCCTCTTTTCTTACAGGTATGGCTTCAGGCCATCCTGTGAGAGCGTTAACATACATCAACACATATCTGTATCCCTTGACAGTTTCAATCATGTCTGTGTAGTCTATGATTACTTCTTGTCCTGGTCTGAACAAGAAGGGAAATATCCCTTGTTCTGGTCTTACAGTAGGTCGAATGTTGTATTGTAAACAAACTTTGCAAGTTCCTATGTGTTCAGTTATCATGTCTTTCATGTGTGGATGCCACCATTGCTGAAGGTTCCTGGCCATTTGTCCGCTGCCCACATGAGCCAGACCGTGTGCTTCCTGAAAAACTAATGGTTTCAGAGTCATGGGTAGGATCCACTTTTCATTATGTCCTGTCCACAACCCGCTTTGTTCATTCTTTTTTCCTCCCTTGTTTTTCCAAACAGATTTCTCTTCAGGAGACGCTTCATTCTGTGCCTTTGTGATTTCTGTTTGGCTCCAATGACTGTTCCACTGACATTCTTCTTCCACTGTCACCATTTGAACTCTTGCTAAATAGCCAGCTGCTACTTTAGCTGCTCTGTCTGCCTGCCTATTACCTTTGGCAGTATCTGAATGTGTTACATCATGACCCTTGCATTTCACTACTGCCACTTTCCTTGGAAGCATCAGACTATCAGCTAACTCTTTTATGAGTTCTTCATGTTTTATGGGTTTATTCCCTGCAGTTAGAAATCCTGCCCTCTTGCATTGTGGTAATTGTACATGAACTGCCCCGTAAGCATATGCTAAGTCTGTGTACACAGTGATTTCTTTTCCTGTACCTAATTTTAGTGCCGCAACTACCGCTTGGATTTCGGCCCTTTGAGCTAACTGTTTTTCTGTCAACTGGCCAGATTCCACAACTTCAAATGTATCTCCGTTTTGTTTAATTACAGCAAATCCTGACTTCTGAGATCCATCCTCCATTCTAAAGCAGCACCCATCTGTGTAGAGTATTTCCGATTGTAGTATATGTTCTGTTTCTAGGTTGGACCTGATTTTTTCTTCCATATAGACCTTTTGAACACAGTCGTGCGTGTATGTTGTATTCATTCCGTCAGCCATATTTACACCTTCATGTGAAAATAATAAATTTGGTGCCGCCAAAATGTTACTCATGCGTCTTTGTTTCAATGAAGTCATTGTGAAGAGTTCGGAGTTCACATAGGCCACGACATTATGTGATGTTAAAATGTGCAGTGGATGGCCCATCACTATATGTGCTGTTTTAGCGACGATTTTACTCAAGCCTGCTGCCATTTGTGTACATGGTGGATGGCGTTTTTCAGTACCATCTAGAAGAATGCTGGTGTACATCAGTATCTGTCTATTCCCCCCCTTTTTCTGAAACAAAATGCCATTAATGGTGTTTTTTGCTTCAGAAACATCAAGGTAAAAAGGTGAGGTGTAATCAGGTAGGGCTAAATCAGTAGCCCGAGTCAAAAGTTGTTTGAGAGTTATGAAAGACTGTTCTGCTTCAAGACTCCAAACGAGTTTGGACTTTAATTTTCTCATCCCCTGTTCCTTAACCATGTTTCGAAGGGAAGTAGTGAGTTCACTGTAATCAGGTATATAATGTCTGCTATACCCCGTCAACCCCAGAAAAGACAACATTTCCTGTACCGTGCTAGGCTTTGGGTGATTCAAAATGGAAACTCTGTGCTCAGGAGAAAGCGTTGTTCCTCGAGCTGAGACTAACCGTCCCAAGAAGGATACCTGGGTGCGGACGGCTTGAAGTTTTGTTTTGCTCACTTTGAAACCCGCATCATGAAGAAGAAGAAGAATGTCATGGGTGGCTTTGAGACAGTCTTCAGGTGATTCTGATGCTATCAATAAGTCGTCAACATATTGAAGCAACGTGGTGCCTTCAGGGAGAGGATGATGAACCAACAGGTCTTTTAGTACCTGGTTAAATATTCCAGGGGATAATGCGAAACCCTGAGGGAGGCGCGTGTATCGATACTGTTGGCCATTGAAAGTGAAAGAGAATATGTCTCGTACATCATTTGACAAAGGGAGACAAAAGAAGGCATTGGCCAAGTCAATGCAAGTGAACCATTTCTGTTTTGGATTCAAGTTTGTTAACGCCACGTATGGATTTGGAACAGGGCAGGTAGGAGTCTTAAGGATTGCATTAATTGACCTAAGGTAATGTACCATTCTGTACTTTCCTGTGCCTACTTTCTCGACTGGTAAAATGGGAGTATTCCATGGTGAGCTAGACTGTTCTAATACTCTTGCATTTAGCAACCCCAGAACCGTGTTGCTCAGTCCCTCTGCGGCTTCTGGCTTGTGTGAGTATTGATACAACCATATTGGTTCAGTGGAGAGAAGTTCAAAAGTAATGGGATCGCAGTTTGCTAATCCCACGTCCTCTGGACCTTGGGACCAGAGGGACTGTGGAAGCGTATCAAGCATGGCAGGGACCTCGTGTGATCAGTCTTTTCCCTGCCATGGTCTCTTGAAATAAGTTCATGATCTAATTTTCCCAAATCCTGAGCTGAAACGTCAATAATATAGCAATCTGTTGATGGTGAAAAAGCAACTGATGGAAGCTGTGTGGGACACCAATCAAGGGCGTCCATGACTGTCTTTACCATTGGCCCTAAATCCTTAGCTTGGTGTGAAGGCGAGAGAGCAAGTGAGACATGTGGTGCTGCTTCAGATGACATCCTATACCATTCAAGTTGAGATGGTGATAGGGTGACATGTGAAGCCAGCCCCTGGGTCCTACAATGATCTTATCTGAGGTCAAAAGCCACTCAGTATCTTGCAAAGTAGAGGCAAAATGCTCTCTAAAACAGTCATCAGAGTCACGGTCATAAAAGAGTGTCAGATGTAAAGGATCTGGAGGTGGAACATAGGGTCGCAGAGCATCAAGCCAAGGCT
>JBBPBX010102632.1:0-12007 GCA_038048925.1 Garcialebias charrua
TACAGGTAGTCCCCGATTTACGAGCGAGATCCGTTACAACGAGGCGCTCGTAAACCGGAAATCTCGTAATTTGGAACGGCCGCCACGCTTCTCGTAAGTCCGGAAATTCGCTCGTAAATTGGAACGGTTTTGCTAGCGCGACTACAAACACTCGTTTTTCATCGAAAAACTGCTTATGAGTGCATAAAAATGATCGGAAACGTGTGTCCACATGTTTAGCTAACGAACTATGGTGAAAAAACACAGAAAAACTCAGTATTTTTTGCGTTTTTTCCAATAATTCGCCAGCTCGTATGTCTGGAACCTCGTAGATCAGAGCGCTCGTAAATCGGGGACTACCTGTAGTTGTTATCGTCTGAAGCTGCTAACATCTGTAGCTGTTAACATCTGTAGCTGTTAACATCTGTAGCTGTTAAAGGGGACCAAATGTAGGATATATAATTTTTTGTGGTTTATCTGTGGGCTATCCAGACCATTTTCAGTCAATTTTATACACAAAATAATGCTTAGATAATAAAATATCCCCTTTCTAATTCTGCCAAATTTCACTTCCGTTCTAAACCACCGGTTTATGAATAATGAGGTCTGAAAGCCACGCCCTACAAAGACCTATTTATTAACTACGCCCTCTGCAACAGCCAGTATCTCTAATATGTTGTTATTTTAAAATTAGCTCTTTTTTATTACTCATTTGACTTACTGTTAGTGCTAGTAGCTTAAGATAACTTACCAAAAGCCCTCTGCGCGCGCCGCCATTTGCAGCTCCTTTTTTTAGCATTAGCCCACCTTCGAGGCTAATGATAGCTTTTCCTCCTCCGAGCGGGCGGTGTTAGCTCCGCTCGTTGCATGCGGCGCTTTTGGGAGCGATCACTGCTTCAGTCCACACACAAAGTTCACAGAATGTCTCCAGTTAATTTATCCGCATGAGGCAACCTTTGACCGGACCCCCGGACCTCAAAAGTCAGTAGCTCCCAACAACTCCCGCACGCAGATGGTGTCTTCGCCGGCGGTCTGCAAAACAAAAGGCTTAAAAAAAAAAAAAAGGGATGCCGCGACCGAGAGGCGAACCCGTGTCCTTCGGATGACGAGTCCGGTTCACTACCTCTGGGCCAACCGGGCAGTTATGCAAAAAGCAGTCTTTCATCGTATAAGAAATAATCACAACCACCTACATTTAGAACGCTGAAGTTTTGATTAGATTTTGATGAAGTGAAAGGTATTCTTAAAATAAATAAGTTGCTAATCTGAAAATATATCGATCAGTGGTGCTTGATGGTACAGACTGTCGCCCCGCGAGAGAGAGTGTGTGTGTGCACAGTTTTCTGCCGGCTGCGCGTTGGGAGCGATATTACACTAAAAATTGAACTAAAACGTAAAAATAACAATTATAAAGTATTATTATGTCGATGTATATATCTAGTCTCACCCCGATTTCTCCGAAACAAAAGGCTTTAAAAAAAAGGGGGAAAAAAAGATGCCGTTGACAGGATGCGATCTCCGCTCTCCTGCGTGGCGCTCAAGTGTCGTAACCGCTCAACCAAACTGACAGTTGTGCAAAAGTAGTCCTTCATCATATAAGAAACAAGTCCAAACCGCGAGAGTGTGTGTGCACAGTTTCAACGAGACAGAGTTCATTCAAACAAGGTAATAAAACATTCTGGTTTTACTCGAGATGTGCTGCATGGCTGGAGCAGGGCAAACCCCTAGCCCCCCGGGGGCTAAATAAATGAATAAATGACCGCCAGGTCAGCTCCTAAACCGCTAGGCAACCGTGACATCTTTTATACTCAAGTGGGTGGAGCATCACCAGGGGTTGCTAGGTGAGGGGCTGGACTCAGGTTTGAGGTGATTGGCTACGGTTTGTGACGTCACAAACCGCAGGAAGTGTGAAACGAAGCGTTTTTAATCACAGACAAATAAATCTACTTAGAGTAAATAAACCACTGGGTGCATTTTTTTGGCACAAGGACTGTTTTTTTATGAAGTAAATACCCAAAGTTGAGTAAAAAAACATTAAAAAGTGAATTTTGCATGTGTGGTCCCCTTTAACATCTGTAGCTGTTAACATCTGTAGTTGTTAGTGTGTGTAGCTGTTAACATCTGTAGCTGTTAACATCTGTAGCTGTTAACGTCTGTAGCTGTTGATGTTGAGATGATTGTGGACTTCAGAAGGAACAAACACACCCACACCCCACTGTATATAGGTGGATCTGCGGTGGAGGTGGTCTCCAGCTACAAGTACCTGGGTGTACACTTGAATGATAACCTCAGCTGGAGCAATAACACCACCAGCCTGATCAAGAAAGGTCATCAGAGACTCTACTTCCTCAGACGGCTGAGACGAGCTGGTCTGAGAAGCTCAGTCCTCACCTCGTTCTACAGGTGTGCAGTGGAGAGCGTCCTGTGCTCCAGCATCAACGTGTGGCATGGAGGCTGCACAGTTGCAGAGAGGAAAGCTCTACAAAGAGTGGTGAAGGCTGCACAGAAGTCTGTGGGAGTCAGTCTCCCCACCATCACAGACATTTACACCTCCAGATGCAGAAAAAGAGCCACCTGCATCATGAAAGACCTCACTCACCCAGCACACTCACTCTTTGCACCACTCCCCTCGGGACGGAGGTTGAGGAGCATCAAATGTAGAACCACTAGACTGAGGAACAGCTTCTACCCTGAGGCTGTCAGACTCATGAATAAATAAATAATAAGAATAAACACTGCAAAATGTCACATCATGTTGATACTGATCTGTTTCTTGTTGCTGCGTTCATCTGTGACTATCTGCGTTCATCTGTGACCATCTGCTCATGTTCGTGCTGCTGTTTATAATGATGTTTTTCTACTACATTAGGGCTTAGTGTATTACTAGCTGATGTCTCTCTTAGTTAATCCTAGATGTTATTATTGTTTTTCTCTTGCATTTGTTGTTGGATGTAACTGGGACCCTGTGTACATAATCTCGTTTTCAACACATGTACTACATGCGGTGCAAATGACAATAAATTCTCTCTGACTCTGACTCTGACTAACATCTGTAGTTGTTAGCATGTTTAGCTGTTAATATCTGTAGCTGTTAGCATGTGTAGCTGTTAGCATGTGTAGCTGTTAGCATGTGTAGCTCTTAGCATTTGTAGCTGTTAGCATGTGTAGCTGTTAGCACGTTTAGCTGTTAGCATGTGCAGTTGTAGCATGTGTAGTTGTTGGCATGTGTAGCTGTTAGCATGTGTAGCTGTTAGCATCTGTAGCTGTTAGCATGTGTAGCTGTTAGCATATGTAGCTGTTAGCATGTGTTGCTGTTAGTATCTGTAGTTGTTAGCATGTGTAGCTGTTAGCATGTGTAGCTGTTAGCATGTGTAGCTGTTAGCATGTGTAGCTGTTAGCAGCTACGTCTCGTTGTCGCGTGCTTGGATAATCTAGTCTTGTGACTGTGTGTGTGTTTTTCTGTGTAGGAGCAGGAGCTTCACGTCAGACCTCCACCAACCACATGTTTGTTCTCTAACAGGTATGGTTGTAATTTCTAGTAAAATTGTTCAATATTATACTTCGGTCCAGCAGCCTCCACTTCTAAAAGTTAGCGCTCATGCGGTTTGGTTGTGCATGCGCTAACACCTTGAATTAGATGGTCACTCTTGCGAGGTTCTTTCAAAATAAAAGCTGATGTGTGTCTCCTGTTGGTACAAACTCTGTACATAAATCACATGTTAGCACTGGAAGCTGTAATGGGACCAACATTCCTGCTCAGCTGTTTCCACTAAAAGTTTGAATGTCGCCCCATATCCAAAGAGTAGAGAACTTTTTGTGTTGCTAAGTTAAATAAAAAACTCCAATGTGTTTTTCATGTTTTGACTCTAGATGATTGAAGTCATTCTTGCTGGTCTATGTCCAGAAATGATTTTTAATGTCCTCCTGTGAATATGGATCCATAATATTTAACTTTTGTCTCTGTTTTGTGGTTATTTGTATGTTCATTATGTGAGATTGTTAAATTATTTTCCCTGAAGTTTCCATTAATATTAAAACAAAACTCTTAGTTTCCAGTGACCAGTCTCATTTCAGGCTGACTGTAGAACATCTCCAGATGTTGTTCACCAAATGTCACCAAGATCTTATGTGGAATTTCAAAATAAAGGCCCTCCAAAGTTGGACATTTTCCATGTAATTTTCCCTAAGTTGCTGTTTATTGCTCGTTCTTCAGGATGTTGTAGAAACAGTGAGGGTAAGTACGACTTTACCACAAATCACATCATTACTGTGCAGAAAGTTTGTCTCATTGAAATGCAACATAGTTCAAGTAAAAACAGGAATGTTTAATTTAAAATAATTTATATGTTTAATATTTTTAACTGACAATAACCATTTGGAAAACTGTTAAAGTTGTACATTAATTTCAGAAATTACATTTATATCATTTTAACATCAAGTGTTTCTTTTTACTGTTAAATTTTGAGAATTACAAGAGCTTTGTGTTATTTGTCCATGTCGACCAAAATCACTGGAGGTTTCTGGTTAGTGTGTATAAAAATTATACTTATTGTTCTCTGAGAACATTTTAATTTAAAGTTTCATATTTTGATTTGTGCAGAAACTCTGTGAACCACACAGTCTTTGTGGTGGATCAAGTTCAGCAGAAGACAATTCAAAACCTGCAAAAACATTTAGGTAAGTATTTATTAACAGACAGAGGAGAAAAGTATAACTCTGAATTATAAATGGTGAACTGGTTTTAAATGATTTTAGTTGCTGTTATGGCCATGAAGGACAGATGCACATTTTATTCCAGTTTTATTCAGGAACATGCGTACATTACACATAAATGTTTTTTCACTGAAACTAAATGAACGTTCAAACTTCTTCCTGATCATTTTGAAAGAGATTCAGTAACAACTTGAGTTACCCCAAAATTACACCACACGCGTTGCGGCTCCGCCCCGCTCCGGTCCGACCTCCGCAGCAAATACGCACCCATTATAATCAATGACAGAGTTTACACTGGCTCCGCACGGCGGCGGCGAGCTGCGGAGAGCGGACGGCAGTCCGTCAAAATTAGAAATTTTTCTATTTCTGCCGGACGCCGGAGCTGTGCCGGAGTCAACTTTTGAAGATTACGTCGCACCAACAGGAAAAGGAACGAGCACAACTTCCGTATTTACAAAATAAAATCACCACGGGCGGACTAATCCTAGCTCTATACGGATTTATTTGTACAAAAATGCTGTCAAACTATCATTTATGACTACGCCTACAAACGCAATACAAGAAATAAATAAATAAATAAAGTATTTTATTCTGAAAATGTAATACCTCACTTCCTGTTGCTCAAACCATGTCCTGTCGCTCATTTACGAGAGAAGATCAAGGCAGCAGTCTCTACTGTTGTTCTCCTTCTTCCACCGAATGAATTGTTTTGTTCTGACTTACTTATTTATCACTTGATTTATCGCGCGATCCTGCAAATCCCGCGCATGCGTCTAGGAGCGGCGCATGCAGGCGGACCTGAGCTGAGCGGAGGAAGTGGAAATTGCAGTTTGAGACGCTCAGCTGCGACCTGCGGAGCGGAGCGGACCGCATGTAGTGTAATTTTGGCGTTAGACATATCATGCCAGAGTAAGGACGACACGTGTTCCTTGTGTTATGGACCTACAAAGTTTTTGAACAGTTGAAGTCGTCCTGCTACATTTATTAAACATCAAATGTTTCTACAGCTTTCTCTTTTTTTATAAAATGGATTTTCTGAATCATTAGAAACTTCATTTCCTTCAAACTACTAATTGGTATTGATTTGTTTAAAAACCACATTTATCTAAGTCAAGTGATCATAACGTTCATGTTATTAAAATACAGTCAGTTATCACACTCACTGTTAAAGTCTAATAGAAAATAAATCAGTAAAATTCATTTAAATGTTGCTCATTAATTGTTCTTTTAATTGTAAGTAGAATATTTACCTGATGATGTTCAAATCAGTTCCTACAACTTGTGTTTCTTGAACAATTTGTTTAAAATATTTACTAATTCTATTAAAAGCTGCAACAGAGTTGAGCTGACATTAAGGAGAGCGTGTCAGAAAAATGTGATTGTGTGGACGTTAAATAGAAAGGAGGCGTCGTGCTGCAGCCGCTCCAAAAGGATGGAAATAGCTGCTGGGACGTTGTTGTGATAGTTTTTAACTTTAAAGTTTGTGAAACTTCATCTGTAGGACTTTTGTTACTTGTTAACTGTTTGTACCTTTTCTTATGGTTTATATATTTTTAGATTGTCAGAGAAGTGATGAAGACTTTCCAGATGTTCCAGCCATCGGTTTTGAAAGATCAAAACTGGAAATCATAAATAAAGAGGAATGGGTCAACAGATACTGACTGCATCAGGTTTGGTCCTGAAGTTTTGATTTCAAATTTCTAATAGACTTATTCTTTATTGTTAAACAAGTAAGTGACTAAACATTGTTCACTTTAAAGATGATAATATTTTAAACTACAAAGGTTGTTAAGAAGGTGAATAGGAGACAAATAATATCTGATTGTTGAGCTGAGACATGAAAAGATTCAAATAAGTGATAAAGTTCACAATCACATTTGACTCTTCAAGAGAATTGTGTGTAAATAAATGAAACAATGATCTGTTTGAACCTTTAAGGTCCAGATGCAGGTGAATCCAGTCAGAAATGTTCTTTGTATAAAACTAAACACTAGAACACTACCTGACTGGATAAATGTGGATCCAGCAACACAATTCCCTCAAAAACTAAGTTTCTACTACAGCTGTGTAAAGTATTGCTGTGTGAATGTAAAATATGTCATATTTAATTGTAATATGTTTCTTCTGAGTGTTTTGTCTGGCTCCATGTTACTTCATTACAGTACAGGGAACCCCCGACCTACGAATGAGTTCCGGACCTAAGGACCGTTCTCAGGTCGATTCTGCCGCAGCTCGGGGGTGAAAATAACGTCTCGTTCGTAGGTCCTGATTTCGTTCGTACGTCGCGGAAATAACGCTAACGGAGCGCCGCACACACATTTATCGGCATGAGACTGAACAAGCTGACATACTGGGCCATAAACATGCACAGAACTTTATTTACAAACACTTATCTAACACATTACACCACACATTCATAATAATAATAATAATAATAATAATAATTAATTCAATTTATAACGCACTTTTCATTACTGAAAATCTCAAAGTGCTACACATATATTGAATGCTACACACATTCATAAACCGGTGGCGGCAGACTACCATGCAAGGTGCTTTCCAGTCCTACCGGGAGCAACTCAGGGTTAAGTGTCTTGCCCAAGGACACAACGACACATGGTGCGGGTCCCGGGAGTCGAACCGCCAACTTTCCGATCGGGAGACGACTGCCATTACCACTACACCACGGCCGCCCGTGTGTTCATCCATAAACACACACGGTAACTGTACAGCATGTACAGTAGTGTGCAGTAATGTTAAACATTGCTATTCAGCATAGCACATTCAATACTGTAAAATTATTACAGAATAAAATAATTAATTAATACAGAATAAATAAAAATATAATTTCTTACTTTGAGATGGTCAAAGCCGACATCTTAGGTTGCCATGCGTTGATGTTGTCAGGCCGAGCAGCGAACCACGGCAGCTGCTCGAGGCCTGTGTTAGCTTCTGCTAGCTGCGTGTTAGCCAGGCCATGAGCTGGTGTTCGGGCGGCGGTCCGGCGCGATGACTGAGCGATCGGTGATCGATCCGCGGCTGCTGCTCCAGCCTGAGACGTTCACAGAGCGATTCCAGCCAGTAATTTATCCATATGAGGCAATCCTGGAACAAACACAGTCCTCACAGCCAGCTGCCGGGACAACAGACCTACCTAAAATGGCTGCCGGGGCATTTCCTGGAACGGCCGGAAGTTGTGCAATTATGATAAAAACTTATCATTTTTATTAAAAATATTATTTATAAAGCCTTTAAAACAACCACAGCTGCAACAAAGTGTTGTACACATGAAATTAATAACATTTAAACACACACACAAAAAAGCGATTTTTTTTCTTCTTCATGTTTTTATTAAATTATTAAATATGATATGTTCATAGGTCCGGGTTGCCGTAGGTCGTGGGCGCCGTAGGTCGGGGGTTACCTGTAGTTGGCTCCATGTTTGTTTTCTGATGAACCGTGCACTGTGTGCACAGAAATCCACAATCAAAGCAAACACCAATGGAAGAACTTACAGGAAGCAGCTTTATGTCATGATGTTTATCATTTTAAATTATTTAGTCATTTTTACATTTAGATATTACTAACAGCTTTAGGGTGAGAGTTACTTATAAAATAGTGTAAATTAATTAAAGTTGAACGTGTTAAGGAGATTAAAGGTCTAACATTCCTTGAAATCATCAGAACATCTGGTCATAGTGGATGTAGTTTTAGATGTTTGAGTCAAACTGTACAGATGACCTTATGAACAATCTCAGGTTATTTTGGGAGATCATTTGTGATCTGTTACCTCTTGAAATATGTTTTGAGAATGACTCTCAGCTACTGCCACATCAGCTGCACTTCAGTATCTGACAGACTCAGAACTTGTGATTTTTGCTTCAATTAGCTGTGGTGGCCATCTTGAATAGGTTGACTCCCAAAGATAGATTTATTTACAAATATTACTTTTAGAGACTTTGACTCATATCAATCACTAATTTCATAATATCATTTGAGAATGTAAAGGATAAATAAAAAATAATTTTCACCAAAATCAATGGGATTTCTAACTTATTTAGCAGATCTGGTGAGACACGTGAGAAATGGTTCCACGAGCAGCTCTGAGTCTTGAATGAAGAACTTCTGGAACATGCTGGGTCCAGTTTGTAAATGAGAACTGGTTTTCAAACATTTCACCAGTAAAATCAAATCAAATGTCAGAGAGAACAGTTTGAACAGTCTGTTGTGTTCTTCACATCTATGTTCATTCTCTAGAAGTGTTTCAAAACATCTTTCTGTTCTTTAGATCTTTACATCTAAGATCATCATATTTTTATGGATCTACATATTTGAAACATTTAACAAAGGTTTACATGTTACAGTATTTAAATTTAAATTGTTTATTTAAGGAGTAGTATTGGGAGTGACATATGATGAATGTGATTACATCCTGGCACATGTCATGACAAAGTTTACTAAACTTAAACTAAACTTGGACTACTGTATCTCTACTTCACGGTTCTTCACTTATCGTGGGTGGGCGTGGTCCCAAACACCCGCGATAAACAAGGGAATACTGTAGAACAATTTAAAAAGTGTCATCTAAAGAAAATATTTACAATTTTAGTTTTTTTAAACATTTTATTTGAAGTATCGTAATTTACGGACTATAAGACGCTACTTTTTTCTCAGGCTTTGAACACCGCAGCTTATGCAAGGTTGTGGCTAATTTAGGGATTTTTGTTGTTGATTGGCTAACGAGCTTCATGCCACCAAAACATTTTGCTTCATCACACCCAGGCGCTCACATAGCTGCCCAATACACGTCTCTCTTGGGGGGTAGCGATCAATGACTTCCTGGTAGACTACTGTATTTTTTGTTTTTATCAGCCGTGTTACAGGCACTGTTCAGATTTTAATTTTATTTTTTACTGTATTTGTTCGTGTTATTGGTACGTATTAAAATAAAATAAAAATCTTTCTGTGTAAATATCTCATGTTACAACGTGAAAACCCATGGCTTATTGACAAGTTTGGCCTATTTATGTAAAATTTTAATTCTCCTTTTAAATTTAGTGTGCACGGCTTATATTCAGGTGTGTTTGTGAAACAAACAAAATATTCATTTCTGTAATTTCAAAGTGTAGGATTCTTTTTCTTAGAAATATTTTTCAAAAGTTCATTAATGTGAGGACAAAATGGTTTGTTCATATTTATCTTAACATTGTCGCATTGCTTTTGAAAATGTTTCAGAAAAAAAATGAATAGTTGTCTTTATGTTAGAAAGTTATCACAAACTAAACAGATATTACCAGTAAATGTAATGTGTGTCGAGCTTTGTAAAAAAGAGCTTTTGCAGAGAAAGAACTGCATTTCCAACTACCGTAATTGTCAGGCTTTAGAACGCACCTGTCTCTAAGCTGCACTTATTAAATAAAAGATAAATCATAATTTCATACATAAATGACGCTCCGGTTATTTAGCCGCGGACATCCACCGTTCATCATCAGAATCTGTGCCCTCACACTGCTCCAGTGTAATGTGCAGCTTTGTTGTAGTACAAGAATCAGCCAGCAGATGGAGTTTCACAGAATATAGCTTGCTTTCAACACACACCCAGACTGCAAGATCGTCACTTTCAAAATAAATTTGACATTATTTCTGCTCAGCACTGCTCATATGAGGAAGAACAGTCCTCTCTCCCCATTATTTTTTTCTCCCTCCCGTTGTCTCCTGCACTTTTTAATGCCCATTTAAGCTTAAATGAGATACTGGTATTTAAACACATACAGTATTTAACATACACAGAATAAATAAAAAAAACTTTTATTTAAATATGTACCAGTCTTGACTGACTTGTTTAAAAATAAATCTGACGACTTGTCCACTGCTGTACTCTCATGGATGGAAAGGAGAGGGGGAAGCTCCTTTCGCTGCCTCGTGTTCGGATGTGACTTTAAAAGGAGATCCCGGTATTTTAATGCAAATTTTCTTTTATTAAAACATGTTACAGACTTGACTGCTTTTGCGTCTTCAATCCTGACCATCAACATAATGCAGCTATGAGCAGCAGATCTGTTTCCTACTCGACAGCCAATGGCTTTTATCTTGAAAGTTGCATCATAAGAAATTCTCTGTGCATTTTACATTATCACCGAACAAATGAACAGGTCTGTGCATGAAACACAAAATATGATACACAACACGGGAACGATCTGAAGAAATTAATGCACGTCTGTCTTGGGGAGTGGTCCTCAAGAGTACCTCATTGGTCATTCAAGTTAGACTTCTGGTCACATGACAGAGTGGGTGGAGTTATGGTAGGCAATTTGAAACTGTGAGCAAAAGACCTTGAACATCTGATTACCTGAGGACATTCTCTCTGAGTCACGAAACACTTGACCCCATGCGGAGCAGGGTGCTGGAAGCCACGGGCACCCAGCTCTGTCAAAAGAAAATATTTGTCAGTGGCAGGAACCTACTGAGATGGCAGGAAGTCCTTCAAAATAAAATATTAATATTGAAAATGATGGAAAAAAATACATAAATAAGACACTCCTGCATATAAACCACGGGGTGCAAAGTGCAAGACTAAAGTAGTGCCTATAGAAGGAAATTATAGTAAATAAGGTGAAAACAAGCCAATTCAGGGTTATTGCAATGGATAGTATTAAAAAAGTGTATAACTATAATGTCTTTGAAAAGTTCTCTGTTTTTTTTTTTTTGGGTTAAATATTTATGCTACTTCAAAGTCTTTAAAAATAAATTTATTTTAAATTTAATATGAATAAAACGTTAAATGTTTGAGGGACATTTTTAAAAGGAATAAAAAGAATATGCTGCATTTTATAACTGATCTGGGGTGTTCCTCTGTCGTGATGTGAGACTAGTCTTTAAAACAGTTTGGTTTTAAATAATGGAAAGTGTTCACTGGAAAAGAAAATAGCTACATTTATGAGGCTTAAATTTTCAAATTCCACATCAGATCTTGGTGAAACTTGGTCAGTAACATCTGGAGGTGTTCAACAGTCAGCCTGAAGAGAGACTGGTCTCTGGAAACTTTATGGTTTTGTTTTAGTATTATTGGAAACTTCATAGAAAACAAATTAAACTTCTCACATAACCAACAAACAAATGACCACACAAAACAGTGACAAAAGTAAAAATATTATGGATCCATATTCCCAGGTGGACATTAAAAATTATTTTATAACATAGCAAGAATGATGTCATTCACAGCTTTTATTTTGAAAACATCTCACAAATGTTACTACCATAATTCATAGTGTTTGTGTGCACAACAAAACTGTCATTTTGGAAGTGGAGACTGGCT
>JBBPBX010102636.1:0-12006 GCA_038048925.1 Garcialebias charrua
TAGTGTGTTCAGTATGTGTTGGGATGACTCTCAGCTACTACCACACCAAATTCTAGCTTAACATCTACAAAAATGAGTTATAGTTATTTGTGTGTTTGCTAATGTCAGTTCGCTGTGGCGGCCATCTTGGAAGAGGTTAATTCCAGAAGTTATAGACGTACATCCATTGATTATATTTCGAGGGTTTCATTCAAATTTGTCAAGTGGTTCATTAGATATTTTGCTAACAGAGAAAAGCTAATTAACTAGCATTAACATCCTCTAAGAGCAGACGTGGGCAACATATGGCTGGAGGGGCAACAAAAGCCCTTGGACAATGTCCGTCTGGCCCTCGGTACCTTTAGTTGAAAAGAAAGCATCTTTTCAATAAGTTGCTGAAAACTGGCAATTTGTTATTGAAAGCACAAAATGTCTACCGGTAAATTAAACATGTAGAGGGAATACACCAAATACCTTTAGATTAAGATGAGCTAAAACTTTTTTAAATTCGTGTTTCCAGAGCTACATTGAATCTTAACGACAACAAAAAAATAAGCATATGAAACTTTTTTTTTTTGCACAATTAAGCTAACAAATGTGTTGTCACAATATTCTTAAAGAGTACTGGAGAGACATATTTTTTTATCAAGCATGCTAACTATGCTACAACAAGAAAAATGCTGGAAATGTTTAATAGATTATCAGTCTTAAAATATATATTTCCAGATTTTTTATGCGGCCCTTTAATAGCTTTAAATATCTTGATTTGGCCGTCTGGAAAGAAAAATGTTGCCTGTGAAGGCTCAGCGTTCCCAAAGTCAATGCTAGCTTTTCATGCACTGACCTGTGTTGGTCCTGGGATGCAGGACAGAACCCGTTCGATGTTCTCAGAGGTCACATCGACATCGTCCACTGCTACGAGCACATCGCCTGGATGAAGAGCGAAGAAAACAAACGTTTATCTACTTTAATACATCATTCATCAACAGTGAAAATAGGTGCTTGAAAATAAAATAAAAAACAAAATAGAAAATGTATTTACAGGGTAGTTTTGTTCTGAGCTGCACCAGATGTGTGTCACAGTGTGGATGGAAAACATTTTAAAATGACTGATGGAGGGTTCACTTGTTTTTATCTACTGTCATTTTATCAGGAATGTGTGGACTTTTTATATGTGCAGTATATTTTAGCTGTATGGGCTCATTAAACTGTTTCACCTGCCCATAGAGCCACAGCACCATCGGCTGTTTCAGGTATTTAACCGCTCTAATCGTTCGAGAGTTGCTGCGCGACATAAAGGCTTCTGCAAGCAGTACCGTACTTGATGAGGGTACACTGGACATAACATTAACTAGAGAACATGCATTCCCTGCGAAAATGCAGTGTGAATGATTATTGCTGAAGAACTTGCTAAAACAAACAGCTGAAATTAGCTAAAAACATGCAGAAATGTAGCTGAAAAGTTAGAACAAGCCTAAGTTAGCAGAAGAAAGCAGAAAGAACACATATTTGCTGGATTTGGTTTAAATGAGTAGAAATTGGCACAAAAATTAGTAAATTAGATCTAAAAGCTGAAATTAGCGACAACAAAAAGTAGCTGAAAATGTAGAAAGAAGGTTAAATTATCAGACGGAAGTGGAGGGAGCACAGTTGTGCCCAATTAAGACTGAAAGAAGCAGAAACGAGCACAAAAACGTGGAAATTATCTGAAAAGAGATTAAATTGGCAAAAGACAATTAAAAAGAAGCTAAAATAGCAGAAAGAAGCTTAAATTAGCAGAAGTAAGTGGGAAAAGTACATTTCTGCTTAATTAGGCTGAAAAAGCTTAAAATGAGTGCAAAAAAAGTGAAATTAAATTAAAAGGCTAAAATTATCATAAAACAGCCAAAATAAGTGAAACTAGCATAATTAGGCTGAAAGGAGCATAACAAACTGAAATTAGCAGAATAGAATAGAATAGAATATATCTTTATTGGCATATTTGCATCAAGGTACCAAGTTTTGCAATTGGCGCACGGCACGCACCATCCTAAGAGGGGCGTACGCACGGAAAGCCGCAGCAGTAATTAAACCGCGCCACCACAATCAGATATGGAAAAAGGAACATACAGTCGGATAATTTTGGTATTCAAAAAAAGAATATCACATTTTGTCTTAGGACACTCTATGATAAAGTCGAAAAAAAACCTCTACCAGCTTAAGCACGAATAGAGACAAGACATGTTGCATTTGATGACAAGCAGGGAGATTTAGTCCGTGAGTAATCATTTCAGATAAGCACAGTCTGCAGATGGCCTCAGCTCGGCTCCATCTGAATGCACACAAGCCGTTTTCGCATTGGCCAGCCCTCAATGGCCCGGGCCGCCCCCGGTTTGCCCATAGCCCGAACTGGCCCGCCCGCGTTCATTACGCATTATGTAGAGAGCAAGCCTTGAAGTGGGTGGGGTGTTCACTTGACGTGGGTGGAGTGTTCACTTGACGTGGGTGGAGTGTTCTTGTGTGCGCGCTTACAGTGTTTTAAGAGAGGACACCCCTAAAAAAAATTGTTAGCTGAATATATATATTAGTTTTTCTGAGTTTAATTTTTGTTAATAACTGATTACAAATCAGCTTATGTATCAGCTTATGTTAGAACGTAAATAGCACGAAGCGCGCACCCATTTCCGCCTTTCCGCGTGACCTGAATGTCATTAAAATATAACTAATATTGTCTAACTCTTGCGCGCAGCCAGGGTTTTAAAATATAACTAATAATCTCTAACTTCTACGTGCAGCTAGAATGTTAAGAGGATTGAATCGTATATAGGTAAAGTGGACACCTAAAAATCCAGTCCGCCGCTGTAGCTCAGAGCGTTCGCCAACTGCTATTAAGCTTTTTTTATCTTGACCGGGAGAAGCGGGTTCGCTTCCCACCTGGTACGAAGTAATTTTACTTTATTTTTTATTGGAGTAAATAAAAAGGAGTTTGTTTGGTTAACACAACTCCTTTTTATTTACTAGTTTTATTAGTTATATTTTAAAACCCTGGCTGCGCGCAAGAGTTAGACAATATTAGTTATATTTTAATGACATTCAGGTCACGCGGAAATGGGTGCGCGCTTCGTGTTATTTACGTCCTAACATAAGCTGAATTGTAATCAGTCATTAACAAAAATTTAACTCAGAAACACTAATTCAGCTAACAATTATTTTAGGGGTTTCTGTAGTTAAATATTAATGAAATTCAGCCCTCGCGCTGAGGTTGTTTGAATGAGTCCCGCCCCTGCTGCAAACAACGAATCAAATGTGAGCAGTACATGACGTCAAACTGGGTCCGTGGGGCCGGCCCGATAAGAACCACGGTGGAGATGGTTCCAAAACAAGGGCGGATCCCGGGCGGAAAAGGAAAATGCGAACACGCCGAACCCGGGTTAGAAGCAGGGTGGAGCCGGGGAGAGCCGGGGAGGGCTGGCCAATGCGAAAACGGCTACAGAGACCTCTGGGGGGAGGGGGGAGGGCAGCGAGTTCTCAACAGCTTTCGACTCCAGGAGAAGTTTGCAGACAGCCTTCTTTTCAAGGTTGCTCAGAGTCCCGATTAGATTAGTCGCTTTATTTATTTTCAGGCCAGGCTACAGTGTACTTTTGACTGCAGCCTTGAGTCCAGGTGCTGTTCAGGTCCAAATCGCCGAATCATGTGAGGTTCCGAGCTACAATCCCCATCTGTGCCCTGATTGAGCTCGGACGGCTGTAAACGAGTCCCAAAACGCACCGCAGGTCCGCGGCTGTCCACCGCTGCTCCCATCGTGCGGTTCAGCTCGTACAACAGCTGGACGTTGAGGTCATAGCCCGGATCAAGGAATCTTTGCTGAGCAGGAAGTCTCGCCAGCGCGTTGATCGCCGCGGCAGCCTCCCTCAGCTTCCAGTGGCAGAAACCTCCGCCAATGCCAAAAAACAGAGCAGCTACCACCAATATCCAAATAATCCACGTCTCCGACAGAAAGAACGGTCAGACACATTAACTTCCACTCGCTCCTCGAGTCCATAATGTAACTCACCGCATGCGTGTCGATGGGGCACGCCGGCTCTCCTGGTCCGGTGCGCTTCGTGGAGAAAATGTTATCGATAGAGGAAACAGCCCTCGCGAATAAATCCATTCCAAATTGGTTCGAGTGAGCGCTGAAGAGTTACAGACGAGACAAAAATGCAAAAGCAGGGAGGAGGAAAACTTAGGGGAGGAGAGGAGCAAAAAGAGATGTGACCTGCTTTGTCAAGTGCCGGAAGAGTGAAAGAAGTTAATCAGGTCGAAAGTAGCAGAAATTACCACAATTTATCTGGAAACAGCTAAAATTAGCTAAAAAGTGCTAACAAGCTAGCTGAAAAGGTAGAACAAGCTTCAATTAGCAGAAGTATGAGGAACACATGCTTGCCCAATTACTGTATGCTTAAAGACCGTGTAAAGTGAAATTAAATGTGTGTTTTTAGTTTGTCACATGGCATAAATATGTGTTATTAATCACCCATTTAAATCTGACTGATTAAAAACATTGTTTACCTTATAAAATTAAGTCTCAAAAATCATGAAAAAACATGATTTTGCCTTGGTCTGGAACGCTAGGGGCGTGTCAGTGCGTGGGCGTGGTTTCAGGCAGCTGCGCTCGTCCTGCTCGTGTCCCACAGTGGAGAGGCAGACAGCAGAGCCAGTAAACCTGCTCTGTTTTTATCCGAGTTCTGTCTGTAACAGCAGCTACTTTTTCCAAGAGTTACGCTGTTTTTGTAAATAGTTTTCTTGTGTGTTTTTAATCTGGAATGAATTAAAAAAAAAAAAAAAAAAAAGAGTTGCACCATGCGGGATTTGAACCCGTGGGCTTTGGGACGGAAGGCAAGCGCTCTAACCATTGTCCCAACCAGGCATTACAGATACTCAGCATAAAACGACGCAGTATAAAAACATGTTATGATTTGTACGGGTGCCCTGACCATTGCGACATCCAGGGAAGATGCACGAACGAGGCATAATTGATTAGCTAGCTAACAATGAACAAAATATCTATGCTATTGCTATCTGATGCTATCTGCGATTCGCGAGTGAACGGCTCCACCGAGGCGAATTTATACGGCCGGAGCTGCAGGGGGTGGGGCTATACTAATGAGGACCGCGTGACGAAACGCGGTCACGTTTAAAACACGCCTAAAAAATCCTGAAACAGAAATATGTTTATACACAGTTTGCTCTATAACTCCAAAATTAATTGAGCTACAATTTTGAGACTTTTTACTCATTTACAAGATTACAATTATGACATTTATAATGTTTATTGAAGAAAATGTTGAAATTCACTTTACACGGTCTTTAAAGAAGCACAAATGAGACAAAAAAGTGGAAATTATCTGAAAAAACGGAAACAGGAAAAAAATAAACTGCTGAAAAGGTAGTTCAAAAAGCTGAAAGTAGCTTAAATTACCAGAAGAAAGTTGAGAGAGCACATTTTTTGCTGAATTAGGCTGAAAAAAGTTAAAATAAGTGCAAAATATGTGGAATTACCTGAAAAAGCTAAAACAAGCATAAAATCAGCTAAACAGTAGCTGAAATAGTACAAAAAACTGAAACTTTCATAAATAAGCAGAAATGAGCCCAACAAGCTGAAATTAGCATCCATCCATCCATTTTCTTCCGCTTATCCGAGGTCGGGTCGCGGGGGTAGCAGCCTATGTAAGGAGGCCCAGACTTCCCTCTCCCCAGCCACTTGGAGCAGCTCCTCTGGGGGAATCCCAAGGCGTTCCCAGGCCAGCCGAGAAACATAGTCCCTCCAGCGTGTCCTGGGTCTTCCTCTGGGTCTCCTCCCGGTGGGACATGCCCGGAACACCTCACCAGGGAGGCGTCCAGGAGGCATCCTAACCAGATGCCCGAGCCACCTCAACTGGCTCCTCTCGATGTGGAGAAGCAGCGGCTCTACTCTGAGTCCCTCCCGGATGACTGAGCTTCTCACCCTATCTCTAAGGGAGAGTCCAGACACCCTGCGGAGAAAACTCATTTCAGCCGCTTGTATCCGAGATCTCGTTCTTTCGGTCACAACCCAAAGCTCATGACCATAGATGAGGGTGGGAACGTAGATCGATCGGTAAATTGAGAGCTTTGCCTTTTGACTCAGCTCTCTCTTCACCACGACAGACCGGTACAGCGCCCGCTTCACTGCGGACGCTGCACCTATCCGCCTATCGATCTCACGCTCCAGTTTTCCCTCATTCGTGAACAAGACCCGAGATACTTAAACTCCTCCACTTGGGGCAGGACCTCCTCCCCGACCCGGAGAGGGCATGCTACCCTTTTCCGGCTCAAGACCATGGCCTCGGATTTGGAGGAACTGATCCTCATCCCGGCCGCATCACACTCGGCTGCAAACCGCTCCAGCGAAAGCTGTAGATCACGATCTGATGAAGCCAATAGGACCACATCATCTGCAAAAAACAGAGAAGCGATTCTAAGGCCACCAAAACGGATCCTCTCAACACCTTGGCTGCGCCTAGAAATTCTGTCCATAAAAGTTATGAACAGAATCGGTGACAAAGGGCAACCTTGGCGGAGTCCAACTCTCACAGGAAACGAGCCTGACTTACTGCCAGCGATGCGGACCAAGCTCTGACACCGGTCGTACAGGGACCTAACAGCCCATATCAAAGGGCCTGGTACCCCATACTCCCGGAGTACCCCCCACAGAACCCCCGAGGGACGCGGTCGAATGCCTTCTCCAACTCCACAAAGCACATGTAAACTGGTTGGGCAAACTCCCACGTACCCTCCAGGACCCTGCTGAGGGTGTAGAGCTCACCTCAAGTTGAGCGATGGAGCAGCAGAGAAGTCCCGCGAAGAGAGGTAGTTCAGGTTTTTGCGAGGTGAAGGACAAAAAAGAGGAAGATGGAGGGGCGTCAGTCGCCTAAGTACCTAAAGGCGGTACCTCTGGCGCAGGGTGACGCCCCCTGCCGTAAAAGGCGTGAATGTATTCCTTCAGGTAATCGCGCGGGGGCGCAATTCCCATAGCAAGTATGTTGCACTGAGAGACCGAACTGAAAGGGAACTAAAAGGATCACAAAACAGCTGAAAAACTGCTGAAAGTAGCTGAAAAATGTTTAAATTTGCAAAGTAGCTGAAGCAGAACAAAACGTGAAAAGAGCAGTAAAAGATTGTAAACAGATCTAGTGGCAGAAAAGGCTAGATATTTCAACAAGCTAAAATTGCACCAATACCAAAAGTTATATCAGGATTGTCCTGAAAGAGCCGAACATTTTGATTTATGATTTGTTGAAATGGCACAAAAACTGTGGAACGAGAAAGATGCTGAAAAACATACGGAAGAAAAATGGATCATAATAGAGTGAATGCTTCATAAACGTTCACACGACTGAGAGGAGAACAATCACATCATAAACATACTTTGTTAAAATATTATGATTAGAGCTTCTACGTAGATATAACTGTTCGTTCACAAGTTACTGACACTGAGATAACTGACGAGTTCAAGGACGCGTGCCTTTGCTTTCAAAAGTCTGGCACCAATTTTCATTTTTCTTGAAGAGAACCATCTTATTTCAGTTCTAATTGCAGAAAACAAAATTATGGAGGTGTTCAAACAAAACACCCCGACACAAAACGCGTCTGCGCTCTATCAAAGACAGTGAAATAAATATAATCTTACCTATTAGGATTTGACCACATTTGATGGCGGGACTGTTCGGTATTAATCCATGAACAGTCAGTCGTTGGTCCTGTCTGACCACTTCAGGGCCTCCCTGGCCTGTGGTCTGAGCAGGGCGGTGCAGCACTCCCAGCAGGGCTTCCAGCAGCCCCCCACTGTCCCGCAGAGGGCTTGATGGAGTCGACAACCGTTTGGGGTTGAGGTAGACGCACACTTCTTTCAGCTGCTGCTGCTCAGTCCCACCCTGCATGTGACCTGGCTGGCTCTTCAAGATGGAGGCCGGTGGTGACGTCGTCGAGTTCTCCTTGCTCCCATCTTTGTGTTTTTGGCGCCGAGAAGGCGTTTCCTCCTCAGGAGCCCGGCTAACCTTTTGAGAGCGGGTTCGCCTTTCGTCCGTGAGCTGCGTCGCTTCGTCTTCTTCTGCTCCGTGATGATCTCGGCCTCCTTGTCACTGAAGCGAACGTGGTTCGTGGAAATGCACTGGATGGCCGCGGCCTGGGCCAAAGCTGCCTCCTCTTCACCTTCACTCAGCTCCAGGTAGAAGAGCTCCCCGTTCTTCTGAACATCATCCAGCCATTCTGGTTCCAAGTCACTATGAAAAAGAGGTCATTGAAAGACAAGTCTTTAAATATAAGAGGGTAAATAAAGCATTTATAATAAGTGATGCTTGTTGAATGTATATCTATGTTTTGTTTTTATTAAGTTTATTATTTTAACGTTTATTAGAATTTGAAAACTTTTCTTCTTAGCTGAGGGTTTTTTGCTTTTCATTCAAGTTTTCTCAAATTCAAATGAAAAGTGCAAAGCTTATAAACTGCACTCACATGCAAACCCCACACCTTCTCGACCACTCTCTCAAGGATGAAGATGCAGGACAGCCCACCTCTCGTGTGGACCTGCTCGCTCCAGATGACCCTTCAGAGCTCTCCGCTCTGAAGCTCCGTGAGATCTTCCTCGACCTGTAGTGATGACCTTTGTGGCTCCTCAGCCGGCGCACACTGACTCAGATGGTACCACGTGGATCCCTTACCGCGAAGGCGGACGGCGTATGATGTGCGCTCAACCACCTGGAACGGGCCGGCCCAGCGTGGCCCCGGCCACTTCCGTTTCGTCACTCTCAGGAGTACCCAAGGTGTCAAAGGGCATTCAGGCCTTTCCTCCTGACGCGTATTGGAGTCAGGGATCTGTAGATGGAAACTGGACAAAAGACCTGTTAGTGTTTCAATGTATGATGCATGTGACATTTTAACAACTTCATCTGAGGGCCATTCAACATTTTGTTGTGGCCCTGGAAATGCCCTCCCCGTGGTCAACTCATAAGGAGTGAAACCTGTCCCCCGGTTCACAGAGGCTCTGATTGCCATAAGGGCGATGGGGAGAGCGTCAAGCCAATTAATTTTTGTCTGTGCACAGATTTTAGCCAATTTTTCTTTCAAATTTCTGTTCAACCGTTCGACCTTCCCTTGTGACTGGGGGTGATAGACCGAACCAAATGAGTGTGTTAGGCCTAAAGCCTTTTCAACCACCTGCAGATCTGCATTTTTGAAATGTGTACCATTGTCTGACCTGATTTTAGTGGGAAAACCATGGCTTGGAATGTAATGGTTGATTAAACACTTTATAACCGTTTTCCCGTCTTCTTTTTTCGCTGGCCATGCCTCTGGCCACCCGGTGAACGCATCGACGCAAACCAGTAAGTATCTGAATCCCTTTACCGGCTCGATCATGTCCGTGTAATCAATAATTATCTCATAACCGGGTGTCATCTCGGTTGGAAATTTGCCGTGCTCACGCGGTTTCATCGATGGTTTTGAATTATGTAAGGAACACACGGTGCATTCCTTCACAAATGCTTTGAGCAACGAATTCAAGTGCGGATGCCACCAGGTGACAAGGTTTTTTCTCATCTGGTGGGCACCGACATGTGCGAGTCCGTGTGCTTCATCCAAAACTCTCCTCTTCAGGCTCAGGGGAAGAACCCATCTTCCATCTTCAGGGTAAATCCACAAACCATCTGGTCTCACTTTAGCTCCATGATCCAGCCACACTGTTTTTTCTTCAGGAGCCGCCCCTTGTTGACAGCACGCAATTGAGACTTCATCCCATGTCATGGTCCTCTCCTCTTCTGGTGTGACTATGACCATCTGACTCCAGTTGATGTATCCTGATGCTCTTTTTGCTTCCAAATCAGCTTGACAATTACCTCTGGCTGTTTGGGATTCTGTGTCTGTGTCATGACCCTTGCATTTCACAATTGCTACCTCTTTAGGTAACATTAAAGCTGCTGCAAGTTCCCTCATGTCTGCCTCATGTTTGATCGGCTTACCATTTGCTGCCAGGAAACCGCCTCTCCTCCACTGCGCTAGTTCTATGTGGGCTGCCCCACACGCATACGCAGAGTCTGTGTAAATGGTAATCTTTCTACCTGCTCCCCACTGTAATGCAGAGATCAGAGCTCTGACCTCTGCCCTCTGAGCTGACTGTGGTCCCTGCAGCTTCTCACACACCAGCGTGTCATAACCCTGATCTGCCTGTCGCACCACTGCAAAGCCAGCGCAGAGCTGGCCATCCTCTCCACGAAAGCAACTTCCATCACAAAACACCACCTGTCCTCCCTCCAGCGGTGCGGCGTGTAAATCTGGTCTGATTTTGTCATCCACCTCAACTCTCTTCTCACACAGATGTGGCTCTCCCACGCCCAACCTGTCTGCCATGTTCACCCCCTCGTGTGTGAATAACAAGTTAGGTGCTTCAAGTATTTTATTGATTCTCTGCTGCCTCAGTGGTGACATGGTGAAGTTCTGTGAGTTCACAAATGCCACCACACTGTGTGATGTTAAAATGTGCAGTGAATGACCCATTACCAAATGTGCAGTTTTCTGAACCAACTTAGCCACACCTGCTGCGTGTTGAGTGCAAGGTGGATGTCTTTTCTCCATGTTGTCCAGCAAACAAGACACATACATCAAAACTTTGCGCCCTCCTGCATGTTTCTGAAACAGGACGCCGTTAATAACCCCCTCTGTTTCAGACACATCAAGGTAGAAGGGACTCCCATAGTCTGGTAACGCTAGCTCTGTTGCGCTGCTCATCTGTTGTTTTACATTGATAAATGTTCTCTCGGCTTCCTCATCCCAGTCTAGCTGTGCAGTGGGGTTTCTCATGCCTTTTTGTTTAACCAAAGCGCGCAAAATCTGTGTTTGTCCTGCATAGTCTGGGATATAATTTCTGCTATATCCTGTCAGACCGAGAAAAGACAGCATCTCTTTCACTGTCTGTGGTTTTGAATGATGGAGAATTGTGTCTCGGTGCGACGATGAAAGGCCCGCTCCCTTCTGAGAGATCACTCTCCCCAGGAAGGACACCTGTCGTCTTACCGCCTGTAATTTAGTTCTACTGACTTTGAAACCAGCAGCGTGTAAGTGTTCAAGGACTGATTGAGTTGCTGCCAGTGAGTCCTCAACAGTATGACTGGCAATCAAAAGATCATCAACATACTGGATGAGAACTGTGTCCTGTGGGAGTGGCACCTTACTCAGAACCTGTTTCAACACCTGATTGAAGATTCCAGGGGTGAGCGCAAAACCTTGGGGCGTTCTGGTATATCGGAGCTGTTCGCCCCTAAAGGTAAATGAAAAAATGTCTCTGCATTCCTCTGCTAGCGGCAAACAGAAAAACGCATTAGCCAAATCCAAGCAAGTGAACCATTCATGTTTTGGTGTCAAATTGTTCAACGCCACGTATGGGTTTGGAACCGGTACTGTTTGGGTGATTAATAGTTTATTAATCGCCCTCAAATCATGCGCCATGCGGAATTTTCCTGTGTTTGCTTTCTGCACAGGTAAAATTGGTGTGTTCCAATGAGACTGTGAAGGTTCTAGCACTCCCTTTGCTTTTAATCCTTGGATTGTTTCTGCAATACCCTCCTCTGCAATCGGTTTGTGAGGATATTGTTTAATCCACAGTGGGTAGGTGGTTTGGACCTGAAACGTGATGGGCGGGCAGGCAATCAGTCCCACATCCGTGGGGCCTTTAGACCATAACATTTCAGGCATACTATCAATCAGCTGACCAGCGCGCGGGTGGTCAGTTTGTTCACGACCGTGCTCCATGGGGAGCTCCTCGTGTTGCATTATAGCCACATCATGTGCAATAGACTCAATTGCAAAACACTCACAGCTTTTTGAATGCCAGACTAACGGTGTGGGTGATTGTACCCAGTCTACGGCTTCTGAAGCCCTTTTTACCATCGGTCCCAAATCTTTAGCCTGAAATTTTGGATTCAAACCTAGTGAAATATGAGGCACCGCTTCGGTGCTCATCATATACCACTCCTGTTGTTCAGGAGTTAAATGAA
>JBBPBX010102637.1:0-12006 GCA_038048925.1 Garcialebias charrua
AAATAAGTCCAGTTGTCTTGTAAATCCTTAATTGTCCCTCACTTCCTGCCTCTTGAATGGTGCCTGCATCTGGGTTGGTTAGTTCACACAAGCCCACGACGATGCCCAACAATGTCTTCAACAGTTTATTGCTCCGAGTGGTCAGCAAGACAATGACAGTCACAATCTTTCTTCAGGTGCTCCTTATGGGTGTAGGAGTTCCAGTTTATTCTTTTGCAGCTTTCCTACACCAGAGGGCGCCAACAGAAGCACACCTGAGAACCATTCGCCCAATGAGCTGCAAGGAGTACTTAAGGCAGTAGATGACTGCAATCCAACGCTGGTGCATTATGTGCCATACGGTAGTTTTGTCCCTGACATTTATCTTGCTCCCAGTGTTTTGTGAAAGACTAATCTTGAATCTCCTTGTCATAGCTTGATTCCTGTGATTCCCCTGAGCCTCCTTGTGATCTCTCCAGTTGTCCCCTGCCTTCCACCACTTGCTCAAAATTTGTGTGAGACCTTTTGGAACCATTTTGGATTTCACCTCTGTGATGGCACTGCCTGTTTATAGGAAGGAATCTGAACATCACCACCAACCTAAAAGAAGTGCCTTCACTGTCCCCTATCTCCAGGGTTCCAGTCCTGGTCTATGGATCCTGTTCATTATTATTCACTGTAAATAAACACTGTTAAACTTTCTCCTGGCCCTGAAATTGTTGTTCTCAGTCACATACTATCTGGTTATACAGCCAAACCTTACAGTGGGTGTCCTCAGCAGATCAAACACTTCATACTCCATTCCTGCATCCTCCTCTGTCCCACCAACCCTCATCATCTATGAACCTTCTCTGTGGTCTACCTCTTCCCCTCCTCCATAACATCCTTTGGCCAGCAGATCCTCTGCTCTCCTCTGGTCTTATCATCAGTGCCATCGTCTCCAAACTATAGCTGTCGGGCCTCGGCTTGTAAACCGTCCCTTTCACATTCACAGCTCTCTTTCTGGCACAAATCTCACCTGACACTTGCCAGCACCCTCTTCTTCACCTCTGGTACTTAAACTCCTCCTCCTTCAGCACCTTTGCTCCTCGCAGCCTCACAGCTGCCTGTCTCCTCATTCACACACAAGAATCCTGTCTCGCCTCCGTTCTACCTTTCTCTAAAGTATAGCTCTACATCTCCAGGCTCTCTTCCACCTGCTCCCTATTCTCACTGCAGATCACAATGACGTGTGCAAACTACGGAAGGGTATTGCTGTCATCCATGAAATAATAATTTTTGAAATTATATTGTACAAACGTGATAAGTATGTAGTAAAAACGTGATATTATGTAGTAAAAACGTGATAAGTATGTAGTAAAAACGTAATATTATGTAGTAAAATGTAATATTATGTAGTAAAAACGTGATATATATGTAGTAAAAACTTGATATTATGTAGTAAAAACGTGATATTATGTAGTAAAAATGTGATATTATGTAGTAAAAACATGATATTATGTAGTAAAAATTTGATATTATGTAGTAAAAACATGATAAGTATGTAGTAAAAACATGATAAGTATGTAGTAAAAACGTGATATTATGTAGTAAAAACGTGATATTATGTAGTTAAAAATGTCATATTATGTAGTAAAAATGTGATATTATGTAGTAAAAACGTGATAAGTATGTAGTAAAAATGTGATATTATGTAGTAAAAACGTGATATTATGTAGTAAAAATGTGATATTATGTAGTAAAAACATACTACTACACTACACAATATCACATTTTTACTACATAATATCACATTTTTACTACATAATATCACATTTTTACTACATACTTATCACGTTTTTACTACATAATATCACGTTTTACTACATAATATCACGTTTTTATTACATACTTATCATGTTTTTACTACATAATATCACATTTTTACTACATACTTATCACGTTTTTACTACATAATGTCAAAAATTATTATTTCATGGATGACAGCAATACCCTTCCGTAGAAACACCAGAGAAGTTCAGACTATAAATGAAATCATTATCTCTTAACGTGTAAACAGTTCATTTACAGCACTGAGCATGGGTTCCAGGTCAAATCATACATTTGCAGCTTTTGCCACTTTGTACCTGCTGTTTGGGTACAAAAAGAAGCCTGCACTGTCGAGAGTTTGTACCCAACATATTCATATTTAACACATCACAAGTGAGCAAATACTTCATGTGCACCCCATTGTTGATTTAAGTTAGTACAATTTGAAAACTGAGTGGATCTCTGTGTACAGGGGGCATGGTAAGTGCATCGGTGCAAAATGGTAGCCATTTCGTACTTTATTTGAATGAATTGGTACAAAATGGCAGCTGCTGGGTATGATTTGTATGAACTGACCAACAGTTCCAGGTAATAAACACGTGTAAATAACTCCAAACTTACTTTTCTTCTCTGCCAATAACTTTGCTCTCATCTGATCTGGTAACAAAAAGATAAAAACAATAAGAGACGATGGCAAGTGAATTCCTAAATAATCAAAGATAGTAATTCACAGTAAATTGTTTCATCAAAATGCACAAACGATCACCTGTTTGAGTTACCTGGTCTATATGAAGCTCTGGGGCGTTTCTCTTCTCTGGCCTGAGACGTCCCGTTCGCCCTCCGGTCAGGGTCCGGTCGCACTCTCAGCCTTAACGGCTGCGGACGTGGTTCTGGATCTGTTTAAAAATCATTTATTTTAAAATGTTTCTGGTTCATTACGTTCGCGTGAGGTCAGACTTGTACCTTTCTTCTCCTTGGACGCCTTGGCTTTGCTCCTGACAGCTGACGCTCCAGAGCAGAAGAGAAACGATTAGTTCCAATCATCTCGCTTGTCGTTGCTCTGAATGATTGACTCTGTGCTTTAAGAGCTCGTCAGTGTGCGTTACCTGTCGTCTCAGGTGCAGGTTTCCTCTTGTGGTGTGCAGCTGCAGGCTCTGACGTGATGAGGAGCGAGTTGTGATTAAGTTATGTCAAAGATGAGATGTTCTCGTCAAAGAGGATCTTTCAGTCTTGTGAAATATAAAAAACATCTGGGACAGAAGCATCCTACCTTTCTTTGAAACTGAAGGTTTGGTCTTCTTTTTTGAAGGGAGCTCTTTTAAAACATAAATGTTAAACAAATGGTTATAGTTGAACCCCGTCGTGTGTACGTGACACAAAGATTGACTAAATATTCTTTACCCTTTGTAGTTTCTGCAGGAATCTTGGCTTTTTCTTTGGTTTTCTCTTTGATTTGCTCTTTTTTTGCAGCCAATGCTGTAGAAACAAGTTTAAATTACAAGCATCTAAAATCAGTTACAACATTTATGACATAAATTATGTTCTTGTTCTTTTTGTTGTTCTGATCCAAAGTTTATGTAACAAAATACAGCTGGGAATGTGTTTTTTTTTTATCAGCATTGAAAGATTTAGTCACAACAATTCCAAATTATTGAGCTACAAACAGAAATTACCTTTCTTTGTTTTATCTTTGGTCACTGCAGGTTCTGAGGGGATAAATGCAGAAAAATCATCATGCAGAGTTCATCTTTTAATCAATGCATTCATATCAGTTTGACATTAAATACATCACTGCTGTGGTTGTAAATTATTTCAGGAAACATTGAAGTTCTGTGGCAGATTATTTAGTCCTTCAGGGAATGAGGAAAGGCCGTACCTTTAACTGAATCAGCATCCTTGGTTTTCTTCTCAGGAGCTAAAATATTAAGATGTTTTTAACAGTTAACTGCTGTAATCAAGAAAAAAATGTCCACATGTACTTTGAATTAATTGAGTATTTTACCTTTCTTAGTGGGGACAATGTCTGTTTTTTCCACAGCCTCTGGTTCTTAAAGGAAATAGAAAAAATATTTATTTTTTAAACTACATATTCAAGACTTTTTAGTGGGCATTAAAAATCATTTTACAGATTTTAGCCATTCTAGCGTTCGGATAGATGAAAATTTAGACATAACATTTGTTGAATAAAATTTGGAAGTGAGCTGATACTGAATTCTAAAGGTTCAGTATAACGTTAGCAGAAATGTGATGGACCAAAGACACATCCAGGGTGCACCCCGCCTAATGCATATTGGAGAACAGCACTGACAAATAAAAAATTATCTGAAAAGTCTAAAGATAAAATTAATTTAAACATCCAAGGTGTCTTTCTTCTTTTCACTGATAAAACCATTGACGTTTTAAACTTGTATTTTTATTTAATTTTTGCTTTTATCACCATACGATGAAAATGTTAAATCATATTTATAATCACTGAAATATACTGGTGTTCTTTTTAACTTTTAGTCTTTTTGAAAGCACCTTCTGGGTCATTTTATGTCAAGATTTGTTGGGGAAAAAAATAAACTGATGTTTAATGATATTTAGAATTATTGTCATTTATTTCATAGCATTTAGAAGAAAAAAATTAAAGGTATGTAAAAATAGATTTAAAAAAAGGGTGAGGATGCAGAATGCAGGTGCAGAAATATTCAAACAAAGAAAAGTACAGAAACTCACCTAAATGTTTTAATGAAAAAAATTAATTGTGTGGGAGTTCTGCTCTGCAGCTTCCTGCAGCCACACCTGTGCACCATCGTCTTGATGAGCTGCAGGAGTACAAAAAGCTGCAGAGGACATCCAGTTGGTGCTGGAGCATTACCTGCCCAATGCGTTACCACTGCTGTCCACCTGTTCCTGATTTCCACTGCAGACCTTGAGCTCCCCTCTGCCTCCTCAGCTGCTTCTCCACCTTCCACTTGCCTGCCTCCAACCTGGAAGGAACTCTACCGGACGTCTTCCTTCCTCGTTCTGGACCCACTGGATCACCGGTCTCCTCGACTGACTCCCAGTCCCTGGTTCCAACCCCTCCCCGTGCACGTTTGACGACTTTGAGCACTTGTAAATAATCACTGTTGAACTTACTGAGTTTTGGAGTCTGTTCTCGTCAGTCCTTATCTCTGGGTATTCCATTAAACATTACAAATTAGACTATTTATTATTTATCATTGAAACATTTTTATGATAAAGAGTTTGAGCTTATTTTAAAATCTAATCTATAAATTAAGATTACAAAATGAAATCATTTTTAAGATGTTGTTTTAGCTTTAAATTGCTGCAAATCAGAAAACTCCTGCTCACTCTGACCTGCAGCAGCAGCTGGATGAGCTTCAGCAGCTGGAGTTGGCTCCTCTGGTTCCACCGGAGGTTCTTGTGGGGCCTCAGGCTGCTCCGTTTGGACCGTCTGAGCAGGTTCTGGTGGAGGAGGCATCACTGGCTGCATCAGAGGCTGATAAGGTTGAAAGTGAGCGAAGAGCGGCTGCATCAGAGGATGCTGTTGATAAGGAGGCTGAGGGGGCGGAGCTCCGGGATGCACCGTCACAACGGGAGCTGATGGAGCTGAACACACCAAAAATATGTCTGTATTCTTTACAAGACGAGATAAAACCTGTTTATGACCTGGTTTTTATATCACGCGTCAGAAGATGGGTCAGTGACAAGAAGCTGGTGTGAATACCTGACACGGTTGGAGGAGGGTATGGATTGTCTGTGACGATGTGATGCACTGGAAAATAAAACATCATCCTGCGGGTCAGAACATACTGGCACATTTTACTTTAAGTACTGTCGGTTCTTTGTGACTTACCGTACCAGCCGGGAGGAGACGGGCAGTAAACTGGTGCAGGTCTGCAAGGCCCGACTGCAACAGAAACAGGAAGTGCATTTATTTCTGACAATAACTCTTTCTATCAGATTACAATGATCTGTTACAACAATCAGATTAATCACGGCCCAGGTGGATCATTAAAACTTCTGAGTTAAGGTCCAATCTATATTTCATGCTCCCGGTTTTCTGGATCCCATAATACAGGTGGTCCCCGTGTTACGACACAGTTCCGTTCCTACGCCCGTTCGTAACACGGAAAAATATGCTGGTGAAGATTCTCAATCGTCCAGGACATGATAAAAATCAAAAAATTGATAAAGCTCCTCGGATGAGAAGCGAAACGTCTTGTTTGTTACAAATAAAGTCCAGTTGTTCTGTATTGAACGCCTTTTTTGATTGTAACACGGAAATCGTTGTAAGTCGGAAAATACCTCCAAACGGCCCCTCATACGTCCAAACGGCCCCTTATACGTGCAGTACTGTATTTTTACCAAGCACTTTGCCTATCCTAACACATTACCCTACATAATTATCAAAAAACACATACATTTGGAGCCATAATGAAGGGGGAAAAAAATAGTTAATTTCTTACTGGGAGCTGGTGAGCTTCCTGCAGCTTCACAGCGTTTACAGCAACGTCTGTTAGCATGTTAGCTCGTTGCTAGCATGTTAGCTCGTTGCTCAGCTGTAGCCTGTCTGTCTCGTAAAACTCCGATCAAAACAATAAGGTCTCCTGTATTTCCACGTGTGGTCCAGAGTTAGCATATTTAGCATATTAGCCCCTCCTGACCTCCTCTGCTCCGGTCTGCCTAAGGTCTCCTGTAAGTTTCCAGCGCGTCAAGCTCCTCCCTCCCTCCCTCCTGTAAGTTTTGTTTCGGTACCGTATTTTCTGGTGTAAAGGCGCATAAACCACGTAACTTGAAACAATGCTTTTCAATGGGAGGGTGTTTCTAACCGCGAAACGTAACTCGAGACCGTCGTAACCCGGGGACTACCTGTATTTAGTTTCTCCTCAGTCCGGCCAAGCCCACACACCTGTTCTCTGTTGTCCCTTTGCCCAGGTGTCTCCACTCTGACCTTTTAGGCCACAGCTCCGCCTCTCACACCAGTTGATAATTGTATTTTTATGCTACATTCAGTTTTCCTTTGGGTTTCCTTGAGTCTCTTTGTCCCTCCTTTTGATCATCTCCTTGGATCATACGGTTTCAGCTTTTTTATTTATTCATTATTTTTTAAATAAAGATAAAGCTACGTACTCCAGCTAGACTGCATTCTTGGGTCCAGCCTCCCAACAGCATGCAACGAGCAGTCACTGGTACAAACTGTTCAGAATATTTTTTTCTTTTATTTAGCCATTTGTAAGTTTCATTTTGAAATTCTGTACTTTAACAGTAAGACTGTTTTTTCTTCATTCGGCTGCTCCCTTCTTCAGGGGTCACACAGCAAACTAACTTGAACAAAGGCTCGATGATTGTTTTTATGCTGGATGTTCTTCCTGATGCAACAGACCACCGAGCTACAACAACCCTCTGTGTGGAGCAGAGAGCTGCTACCTAGGGTGACCAAGGGAGAAGATGGTGGGGGTTAAGGGCATTGCTCAAGGGTCCAGAGTGGGGTAAAGGTACTGGGAGTTGAACCAGCAATCTTCCAATCACAGGCCCATTTTCTCCAACCTCTGCGCCACCACTCCCCTGTACAATAAGTACAGAGTTACAGTACTTACAGAAAACTTAGACTGTAATCAGAATAATTTTATTTAGAAACACGCAAAGTTAAAAAGCAAACAAACGTTTTTTTTTTTTGTTCTCAAATGACTTTTTGCAACTTAAAACATCAACTGAAAGATAAAAAAAAGTTTACGTCCCACTGTAAATCTGTATTTTTTTGACATATATAATAAAATAATGTTGTTTTATGACGCACTCTGGAAAAGGATTTAGGAAATGGGAGCAATGAACGGTCATATAGCACCACCTGCTGGACGTGAGAGTAACTGCATCTTCAAACAGGAAAACAAAAATAAACTGTTGCTTCATAATTTAGGGACGCACCGATAAATCGGCTGTCCGATTTCGCCTCGATTTCCTTAATTTCGGAGATCGGCCGTTTCTTACACAAGAAAACGATTTTACCGAATTTTTTTGTTTGTTTGTTTGTTTGTTTGTTTCTTTGTAGTTTTAACAACAATTGTCTAAATTTCAGGGCACAGCTTTGAGATCCATCCATCCATCCATTTTCTTCCGCTTATCCGGGGTCGGGTCGCGGGGGTAGCAGCCTAAGTAGGGAGGCCCAGACTTCCCTCTCCCCAGCCACTTGGAGCAGCTCCTCTGGGGGAATCCCAAGGCGTTCCCAGGCCAGCCGAGAAACATAGTCCCTCCAGCGTGTCCTGGGTCTTCCTCTGGGTCTCCTCCCGGTGGGACATGCCCGGAACACCTCACCAGGGAGGCGTCCAGGAGGCATCCTAACCAGATGCCCGAGCCACCTCAACTGGCTCCTCTCGATGTGGAGAAGCAGCGGCTCTACTCCGAGTCCCTCCCGGATGACTGAGCTTCTCACCCTATCTCTAAGGGAGAGTCCAGACACCCTGCGGAGAAAACTCATTTCAGCCGCTTGTATCCGAGATCTTGTTCTTTCGGTCATAACCCAAAGCTCATGACCATAGATGAGGGTGGGAACGTAGATCGATCGGTAAATTGAGAGCTTTGCCTTTCGACTCAGCTCTCTCTTCACCACGACAGACCGGTACAGCGCCCGCTTCACTGCGGACGCTGCACCTATCCGCCTATCGATCTCACGCTCCAGTTTTCCCTCATTCGTGAACAAGATCCCGAGATACTTAAACTCCTCCACTTGGGGCAGGACCTCCTCCCCGACCCGGAGAGGGCATGCTACCCTTTTCCGGCTCAAGACCATGGCCTCGGATTTGGAGGAACTGATCCTCATCCCGGCCGCATCACACTCGGCTGCAAACCGCTCCAGTGAAAGCTGTAAATCACGAACTGATGAAGCCAGTAGGACCACATCATCTGCAAAAAACAGAGAAGCGATTCTAAGGCCACCAAAACGGATCCTCTCAACACCTTGGCTGCGCCTAGAAATTCTGTCCATAAAAGTTATGAACAGAATCGGTGACAAAGGGCAACCTTGGCGGAGTCCAACTCTCACCGGAAACGAGCCTGACTTACTGCCGGCAATGCGGACCAAGCTCTGACACCGGTCGTACAGGGACCTAACAGCCCTTATCAAAGGGCCTGGTACCCCATACTCCCGGAGTACCCCCCACAGAACCCCCCGAGGGACGCGGTCGAATGCCTTCTCCAAGTCCACAAAGCACATGTAAACTGGTTGGGCAAACTCCCACGCACCCTCCAGGACCCTGCTGAGGGTGTAGAGCTGGTCCAGTGTTCCACGACCAGGACGAAAACCACACTGCTCCTCCTGAATCCGAGGTTCGACTATCCGACGGACCCTCCTCTCCAGAACCCCTGAATAGACCTTACCAGGGAGGCTTAAGAGTGTGATCCCCCTATAGTTGGAACACACCCTACGGTCCCCCTTTTTGAATAGGGGAACCACCACCCCAGTCTGCCAATCCAAGGGAACTGCCCCCGATGTCCACGCGATATTGCAGAGTCGCGTAAGCCAACACAACCCCACAACATCCAGAGCCCTAAGGAACTCGGGCGAATCTCATCCACCCCCGGAGCCTTGCCACCGCGGAGCTTTTTAACCACCTCGGCGACCTCAGCACCAGAGATCGGAGAACCCGACCCAAAGTCCCCAGGCTCCGCTTCCTCAGTGGAAGACGTGCCAGTAGGATTGAGGAGGTCTTCGAAGTATTCCGCCCACCGACTCACAACATCCCGAGTTGAGGTCAGCAGCACGCCACCCCCACCATAAATGGTGTTGGTCGCATACCTCTTTCCCCCCCTGAGACGCCGGATGGTGGACCAGAATCGCCTCGAAGCCGTACGGAAGTCATTCTCCATGGCCTCTCCGAACTCCTCCCACGCCCGAGTTTTTGCCTCAGCAACCACCCGAGCCGCATGCCGCTTGGACTGCCGGTACCTATCAGCTGCTTCCGGGGTCCCACAAGCCAAAAAGGCCCAATAGGACTCCTTCTTCAGCCTGACAGCATCCCTCACTGCCGGTGTCCACCACCGGGTTCGAGGGTTGCCACCACGACAGGCACCAACAACCTTGCGGCCACAGCTCCGATAAGCTGCCTCGACAATAGAGGCGCGGAACACGGCCCACTCGGACTCCATGTCCCCCGCCTCCCTTGGAACGTGTTCAAAGCTCTCCCGGAGGTGGGAGTTAAAGCTCCGTCTTACGGGAGACTCTGCCAGACGTTCCCAGCAGACCCTCACAATACGTTTGGGTCTGCCAGGTCTGACCGGCATCCTCCCCCACCATCGGAGCCAACTCACCACCAGGTAGTGGTCAGTTGACAGCTCCGCCCCTCTCTTCACCCGAGTGTCCAAGACATGCGGCCGCAGATCAGATGAGACGACAACAAAGTCGATCATCGAACTGCGACCTAGGGTGTCCTGGTGCCAAGAGCACATATGGACACCCTTATGCTTAAACATGGTGTTCGTTATGGACAATCCATGACGAGCACAGAAGTCCAATAACAGAACACCACTCTGGTTCAGATCAGGGGGGCCGTTCCTCCCAACCACACCCCTCCAGGTCTCACTGTCATTGCCCACGTGAGCGTTGAAGTCCCCCAGTAGAACAAGGGAGTCCCCAGGAGGCGCACTCTCCAATACCCCCTCCAAGGACTCCAAAAAGGGTGGGTAGTCTGAGCTGCCGTTTGGTGCATAGGCACAAACAACAGTCAGAGCCCGTCCCCCCACACGTAGGCGAAGGGAGGCTACCCTCTCGTTCACCGGGGTGAACCCCAACGTACAGGCACCAAGATGGGGGGCAACCAGTATGCCCACTCCTGCTCGGCGCCTCTCACCAGGGGCATCTCCAGAGTGGAAGAGTGTCCAACCCCTCTCAAGGAAACTTTGAGATATTGAACTAAAATATGGTTGTAGCTGAGTGAGTTGTTATACATTCCTAATGCAAATCAATTATATTCTTATATATATGGCCAGTTAAATAAGTTTGTATTGTATTGTTTCTAGGATATTGTTCAAAGGTATGTTTTACAATAAAATGATATTAGAAAATTGAAGGTATATTATGACCTTATAACACCTGACAGTGGTGCTGGTGTTTCAGGTGTTTATTTACAGTAGAAATTTTTAAAAGTTAAGAAATTAGAATTTCTGATTTTATTTTCTAACAAATGTCTGCATGTACAAAAAGTGTTGTAAAAGTCATAATTAATAAAGTTGTGATAAAGAGTTTGTCTCCAGATAAACAAAATCGGATCATTCAGTGATTTTTATTTTTATTTTTTTGGTCTTTTTGACGTCCCACAGCTGATTATAAAATGAGGTTTTGTTTGTTTAAAGCGTGCACTTTCTGTGAAACTTCTTCCTGTCATGATGCTTCTGCACATATTTATTTTCTGCACCTTTGAAGAAAAACAAATTCAAAAGCAAAAATATCTTATGGGAAGTACAATCCCAATAACTCGTAAAGATTCAACACATTCACAGATAAAACTGTGGATACAAGTTCATGCGTTTTTATGTTTTTAACATCAAACTTTGTTTTAAAAATATGTTGCAAACATGAAAAAAGAGAGTTTTTAATTTATTTACCTTCTTGTTCCGACTCTGGGGCTGGCTCTTGTGGTTTGGCCTCTGTCTCTGCGGTAGCAAATATATTTTGGGGAAAAAAAGTTTTTAATTTCTACATTTTGATTATTAATTTGTGTGCGAATTTATATTTATGACAGACCTGTTTTTATAGCCTTGGTCTTCTCTTTTATCTTGGCTTTTTGAAACAAAGTATACACAATTATATATATGTTTTTCAACAAAAGCCCAATAATCGTGTTTTATTTCTTTAAAGCTGCTGTATGTAAGTTTTCTAAAAATATATTTTTAACCTATTTCTTCACTCTGTCACTATCTCCTGACAGACTGATGTTAGACAAGTAATCTCTGAAAAAGAAACTGTAATCCTCTGGCTTCTCCAGGTGGTACTACAAGCATTTCTAAAAAGCCACAGTGACCCGCCATTAACCAGCCAATAAAAACAGAGTTTTTAACCAGCCAATAAAAACAGAGCTTCTCACGCCCCTAATCCATGCCCCCGCCTGTCATGGCCTGTCACGAGACAGGCCATGCTGTGGGGGAGGAGCTAAGGAGGCTGAGTTGCAGTTCAGCTGAGAGCAAGGGGGAGGGACCAGAAAGGTGCCTCTGTTCAAAAAATTTCTGTCCAGCATT
>JBBPBX010102638.1:0-12006 GCA_038048925.1 Garcialebias charrua
GCACCAGACTCACCTCATCACCAGATGAAGAGCATCTCAGAGTGACCGCAGCAGAAGTGAGAGGCAGTCTCAGAAAGATTAATCCTCATAAAGCAACCGGACCAGACAACATCCCAGGGAAAGTTCTGAAGGAATGTGCGGACCAGCTCTGTGAGGTGCTGGCTGACATCTTCACCACCTCACTTGCACTGGAGTCAGTTCCCACCTGCCTGAAGACCGCGACCATCATCCCAGTCCCAAAGAGCTCCACAGTGACTGGTCTGAATGACTATAGACCGGTGGCCCTCACCCCGATAGTCGCTAAATGTTTTGAGAAACTGGTCATGTCCCACATCAAGGCAACCGTCAACATCAATGAGGACCCTCATCAATACGCATACCGTGAGAACCGATCAACAGAGGACGCCATTTCTTCCGTGGTCCACACTGCTCTCACCCACCTGGATCAGAAGGACTCATACGTGCGTCTGCTCTTTGTGGACTTCACATCTGCCTTCAACACCATGATCCCCCAAACTCTGATAGACAAACTATCTACACTTGGACTAAGCCCCTCTATTTGTAACTGGGTACTAGACTTCTTAACAGACAGACCACAGTCCGTGAAGATCCACAACTTCTCCTCCTCCACCATAACCCTCAGCACTGGCTCTCCTCAGGGATGTGTGCTGAGCCCCCTTCTGTTCACTCTGCTCACATATGATTGTACAGCCACACTTCCAGGCTGTCATATTGTTAAGTTTGCAGATGATACAGCGGTGGTGGGATGCATCACAAACAATGATGAGTCCAGCTACAGACAGGAGGTGGAACACCTGGAGAGCTGGTGCAAAGAGAATAATCTTCACATGAATGTGAAGAAGACAAAGGAGATGATTGTGGACTTCAGAAGGAACAAACACACCCATGCCCCACTGAAAATAGGTGGGTCTGCAGTGGAAGTGGTCTCCAGCTACAAATACTTGGGTGTACACATGAATGATAACCTCAGCTGGAGCAACAACACCACCAGCCTGATCAAGAAAGGTCATCAGAGACTCTACTTCCTCAGACGGCTGAGACGTGCTGGTCTGAGCAGCCCAGTTCTCACCTCGTTCTACAGGTGTGCAGTGGAGAGCGTCCTGTGCTCCAGCATCAACGTGTGGCATGGAGGCTGCACAGTTGAAGAGAGGAAAGCTCTGCAGAGAGTGGTGAAGGCTGCACAGAAGTCTGTTGGAGTCAGTCTCCCCACAATCACAGACATTTACACCTCCAGATGCAGGAAAAGAGCCACCTGCATCATGAAAGACCTCACTCATCCAGCACACTCACTCTTTGCCCCACTCCCCTCAGGACGGAGGTTGAGGAGCATCAAGTGTAGAACCACTAGACTGAGGAACAGCTTCTACCCTGAGGCTGTTAGACTCATGAATAAATAAAAATAAAATAAAAAATAAACACTGCAAAATATCACATCATACTGATGCTGATCTGTTTTCTTGTTGCTGTGTTCATCTGTGTTCATCTGTGACCATCTGCTCATACAAACTCATGTTCGTGCTGCTGTTTATTTCAACTATATTAGGCTTAGTGTATTACTAGTTGATGTTTTTCTTAGTTAGTTCTAGATGTTATTACTGTTTTTCTCTTGCATTTGTTGTTGGATGTAACTGGGACCCCGTGTACATAATCTCGTTTTCATCACATGTACCACATGCGGTGCAAATGACAATAAAGACTCTCTGACTCTGAATGAAGAGGTGCTCTTTGAGTCTGTAAGAACTATGTCATTGCTGAGTAGTTCTAGATTCAAATGCTCTTGAACCAAGGTTTCATTGAAAGCTTGGCTGATAGCCGAATTACCTGTCCCAGAGGACAGCACAGCGTTCTCGGAGTGTGATCCTCGGATCTCTACACCGTCCTCTACCTGTGGTAGGAAGTGTGGGTTCACCCCCCTTTCGTTTGAGGAGGGGTCCTCAAAATCTGTAACAGTGGAGTCCCGGCGACTGTCAGCGTGTTGTAAACTGTCACTTTCAGGACTCGGATGTCCTTGAACCAAGACATCACTGAAATCTTGGCCGTATGCCGAATTACCCATCCCACAGGACAGTACAGCGTCATCGGTGTGGGATCCTTGGATCTCCACACCTTCTTCTACCGGTGGTAGGTAGTGCTCAGTGAGTGCTGAAGGTGTCAGCTCGCAGAGGAGGTTCTCGTGTTGGGCCAGAGTCTGGTCCACCTGTTGAGTCTCCTCTGTCTCACCTGTATATGAAGGTTCACTTACCGGGTTTGTGGTCTCGGTTGGGGAATCCCATGTGACCTCAGCGGTACCTGTTGTTAGACAGTCAGTGTCCTGACCTTGGGGAGGTACCACGATTGGCAGTGGACTGCTCACTGTGGCCCACATTGTCTGATTGCCATAATTTATAATCGCTTCAAAGCGATTTATAAAATCTTGGCCAACCACAAATGGAGTCTGGAGTGAGTCAAGTTCAGACACATATACCGGATGGTATAGTGACATTTCGCCAATCTGCATGTGAACCATGGCTATTAGGGTTGTTCTCGTCTTTGCAAGGCCTTGTTGCTCACCATAAGTGTCTTTCACAAAGGGTATTTGCCTGCCAACATCGTTAGCGGCGGTCCTTAGCTCCTCAAACAGTTTGGCTGACATGATAGACACGTCTGAGCCGCAACCCAGGAGTGCTTCTTGCGCGAGGACCCCTTCCAATGTGAGTGGCAGGTAAGCTCTTTTAGCTATCCCCCTTCTTATAAAGTGACACAGAAACCGTTCAGGTTTTTCCACACGTGTCTGTGTACGTGTGACTCTGTCTGTGTAATCATCGTCGCTGTCAGCATCATGATGGCTGTCTGCCTCATGACCTTCAGGATGTGGATTCTCAGCAATTTGTTTGCTGTCAGTATTTATGTCAGTGTTGACGTTGTTGTTGTCAACTGTGTGCACTGAGTCGTCGCAAATGACGAGCCACCAATTGTAATGAAATAATGATTGATTGATTATCATTGATTTTATATGAGGCTGTAATAAGAGGCAACCCCGAGCCATCCATCCATTGTCTTCCACTTATCCGGGGTCGGGTTGCGGGGGTAGCAGCCTAAGTAAGGAAGCCCAGACTTCCCTCTCCCCAGCCACTTGGAGCAGCTCCTCCGGGGGAATCCCAAGGCGTTCCAAGGCCAGCCGAGAAACATAGATCCTCCAGCGTGTCCTAGGTCTTCCTCTGGGTCTCCTCCCGGTGGGACATGCCCAGAACACCTCACCAGGGAGGCGTCCAGGAGGCATCCTAACCAGATGCCCGAGCCACCTCAACTGGCTCCTCTCGATGTGGAGAAGCAGCGGCTCTACTCTGAGTCCCTCCCGGATGACTGAGCTTCTCAACCTATCTCTAAGGGAGAGTCCAGACACCATGCAGAGAAAACTCATTTCAGCCGCTTGTATCCGAGATCTCGTTCTTTTGGTCACAACCCAAAGCTCATGACCATAGATCCATCCTTGTCACTCCTAAGGAGAACCTCAGCATCTTCATTTCTGCCACTTCCAGTTCTTTCTCCTGTCTTTTTTATCAATGACACTGTCTCCAGACCATACAACATAGCTGGTCTCACCACTGTCTTGTAAACTTTTCCTTTGACCTTTGCTGACACCTTTTTGTCACAAATCACTCCTGAAACTTTTCTCCATCCACTCCATCCTGCCTGGACTCTCTTTTTCACCTCTTTACCACATTTCCCATTTTCCTGGACAGTGGACCCCAAGTACTTGAAGTCCTGCACCTTTGTGACCTCTGATCCTTGTAGCCTCACTGTTCCACTGGCCTCCCTCTCATTCACACACATGTACTCTGTCTTACTACGGCTGACTTTCATTCCTCTTCTTTCAAGTGCATACCTCCACCTCTCCAAGTTCTCTTCCACCTGTTCCCTGTTCTCACCACAGATCACAATGTCCATGGGGATTCCTGCCTGACCTCATCTGTTAGTCGGTCCATCACCAGAGCAAACAAGAAGGGGCTCAGAGCCGATCCTTGATGCAATCCCACCTCCACCTTGAAGCTATCTGTCACTCCTACAGCACATCTCACCACTGTCCTGCTGTCTTCATACATGTCCTGTACCAGTCTAACATACTTTTCTGCCACTCCAGATTTCCTCATGCAATACCACACCTCCTCTCTTGGCACCCTGTCATATGCTTTTTCTAAATCCACAAACACACAATGGAGTTCTTTCTGACCCTCTCTGTACTTCTCTATCAACATCCTCAAAGCAAAGATGGCATCTGTGGTGCTCTTTCTTGGCATGAAACCATACTGCTGCTCACAGATAGTCACCTCTTGTCTAAGTCTTGCTTCCACAACTCTCTCCCAGATCTTCATCGTGTGGCTCATCAACTTAATTCCCCTGTAGTTGCTACAACTCTGTACATCACCCTTGTTCTTAAAAATGGGAACCAGCACACTTCTTCTCCATTCTTCAGGCATTTTCTCACCCTCAAATATTCCATTAAATATTTGAGTCAAAAACCTCACTGCCATCTCTCCAAGACATTTCCAAACCTCCACTGGTATGTCATCAGGTCCTACTGCCTTCCCCTTCTTCATTCTTTTCAGAGCTTTCCGGACTTCACCCTCACTAATCTTTCCCACTTCCTGGTCCACAGTTTCTATGACCTCCACTCTTCTTTCTCTTTCATTCTCTTCATTCATTAGCTCCTCAAAGTAATCCTTCCATCTTCCCATCACACTCTCCTCACTTGTTAGAACATTACCATTCCCATCTTTAATAAGCCTAACCTGCTGCACATCCTTTCCAGCCTGATCCCTCTGTCTTGCCAATCGGTACAAGTCCTTCTCGCCCTCTTTAGTGTCCAGTCTCCCATACAACTCATTGTATGCCCTCTGCTTTGCCTTAGCTACTTCCCTCTTTGCTCTATGTCCCATCTCTTTATATTCCTGTCTCCTCTCTTCAGTCCTCTCACTGTCATCATATTTCTTCTTGGCTAATGTCTTTCTGATAGTCGCTCTATTTGTTAATAATGAAATAAAATGTAAATTAATTAGTGAAATGTCAGTAATTGTTGACAATATTAAGGAGATAATAATAGAAATAATAAACAAGAATGATAAAAACATAATAATAAGTTGTGTATGTTTATGTTTATGTTTATTAAATTTGTTCTTTTTTTTTTACAAAAGAAACAATACAAGACAATCCCATACAGTAAATGATAATGTACAAAATGTAAAAAAATGAAAGGTAGCAGAAAGAAGAATAAATCTTATTATATCTGCCCCTTTTTTCCAACAATCAGATTAAACAATAATAATCTTCAACCAACAGTACAAAATGACTAACTCTTTCTAATTTTCTAACTAATACAATACACATTACGCTATTTCATTTTTTTTTAACACATTCGTTTTGATCATTTTCTTAAATGTAAACATTGACTTGGCATTTTTAACTACATTCTCCAAGCCATTCCATAATCTAATTCCCTGGATTGAGGTAGAACGTCCCTTCAAACTAGTTCTGAATTGTGGTTTTACAAACATCTCTGTCCCCTTAAGATTATAACAACTTTGTCTTTTAACAAAATGCATTTGGATATTTAAAGGTAATGCATTATTTTGAGCCCTATACATAACTGATAAAATATTATAGTCTACCAAATCATGGAACTTCAATAACTTCAGTTGATAAAATAATGTACTTGATGGATGACGGTAATGTTTTCTAGTGATAATTCTTACAGCTCTTTTCTGTAATACAAAAATAGGCTTTGTGATTGTTTTACACGCATTCCCCCAAACATCAATACAATAGATTAAGTGTGGAACAATGATTGTGTTATACAACAAATACAGAGCTTTATCATTCAATAGGTCTCTGACTTTGTACAGTACTGCAATCGATTTAGCTATTTTTATTCTTACAGAATTTATGTGTTGTTTCCATGTCAGTTTGTCATCAATGATAACACCCAAAAACTTCACCTCACTCACTCTACAAATCTCAACACCCTCAATTTTGAGTGGAACATCAACAGTTTTCTTTTTATTACTGAATATCATGTAATTAGTTTTTTCTAGATTTAATGATTATTTATTTTAAACCAAGTTTGTATCTTGACAAATTCTGTCTTTATCAATTCCAACATTTGTTCTATATCTTCACCTAAACAGAAAAATGTGGTATCATCAGCAAAAAGTACACATTTAAGGAGTCCTGACACATTTACCAAGTCATTCACATATAAAATAAATAGCTTTGGTCCAAGTACAGAGCCTTGGGGAACTCCACATGTGATATTACAGAGGTCAGATCTTACATCATTTATTTGTACAAATTGTTTCCTATCTTTCAAGTAGCTAGATACCCACTGTAATGCTGGTCCTCTAATACCATATTTGTTCAGTTTTTCAAGGAGAATGGTGTGATCAATAGTATCAAATGCTTTTTTTAAATCAACAAAAATACTGATACAATATTGTTTTTGATCGACAGCAGTAGTTATTTGTTCCATTAATTCCATGAGAGCCATTGATGTAGAGTTTTTTGCTCTAAACCCATACTGACTGTTGCTTAGAATATTTTGTTTATCTATAAATTGATCTAGTCTGTTTACAAATAGTTTTTCAAGAATTTTTGAAAACTGTGGTAACAAGGATATAGGTCTATAATTGTTGAACACACATTTATCACAATTTTTAAAAAGAGGAACTACCTTAGCTACTTTCATATTATCTGGAAATATTCCTGTTGAAAATGATAAATTACATATGTATGTAAACGGCTCAATAACATGGCTCTAGGGGTGGGCGATATGGCTCAAAAATTATATCGTGATATTTCAGAGTATTATCACGATAACGATAAATTTCGTGATATAACCTAAAAAAAAGTATTTATTTGACAAAATTAACTTAACATGTTGCTTTGCAGTATTATATAAAATTTTTAAAAACAACAAGGGGTAATTTTACTGAAATTACTTTATTTAGTAAAGTATTTAGTCTCCAAGTAAAACTACACCTGCACTTTAGTTTTTGTGGTGGTTTTTTTATCTATATTTTGTGCAGACTTTTTCCAATCTAAATAACAATCATTTTTAAAGTGCAGGTGTAGTTTCCTAAAACAACTAGCCTAAATAAAATGAAGTTTGTGTCATTCCTCTGATTCATTTTTTTAACTGATCTGTCTCTGATGGAGTTGTAATGTATACAGCAGTGTTGTGCATGTATATTACAGAGTGCCAGTGAACGCACCGCGAGTGAGAGCGTGACGTAGGCGCGCAGGTTCGGGTGTGAAAGAAAGTCAGAGAACGGAGCGGTGGAGGATCATGCAGTCTGTTAAGTGTATTTGTGCAGCTTAAACAATAAAGCAACGTCTGCTACAAACCAGCAAGGTTATTGAGCGTGCAGAGAAACATCACAGGAGTGACTGTGGAGCCGCGCGTGTTTGTAACACAGTTTACAGCGAGGACACGGCTGCTCAGAGCGGAGCGGGGGGGGGGGGGGACAGCTGTCTATGCCTGCAGAGCAGGGGGGGAGAGAAGCTGAGACGCGCGCGCGTTGTTTTTAACATTTTAGCAGTAACTAATTAGCGTTTTACACCAGTACAGACTGGAGGGGATGTGCGCAGTTGTTTAAAGCGCTCGGGTGTTAAGGGGCGGGGCGCCCTGATGTATTACGTCATGAAATTAGCATATCATGATATAAGATTTTTGCCCGGGCAAGCTTTTTATACCGGTATTACCGGTAACGATATGATATGGCCCAGCCCTACATGGCTCATTATGTTCTTTACAAACATCATATCCATGTCCACCCATTCTTTTGATCTCTTGTCTGTAAGATTTTTTACTACATTCATTATTTCCTCTTTGTTAGTTCCATTTAGAAAAATACTATTTGCACAACCTGTAATTGAATGGATCACATTATTATCTACTTTTGGTATTTTAGCTGCAAGGCTTGATCCATCCATCCATCCATCCATCCATCTTCTTCCGCTTATCCGGGGTCGGGTCGCGGGGGTAGCAGCCTAAGTAGGGAGGCCCAGACTTCCCTCTCCCCAGCCACTTGGAGCAGTTCCTCCGGGGGAATCCCAAGGCGTTCCCAGGCCAGCCGAGAAACATAGTCCCTCCAGCGCGTCCTGGGTCTTCCTCTGGGTCTCCTCCCGGTGGGACGTGCCCGGAACACCTCACCAGGGAGGCGTCCAGGAGGCATCCTAACCAGATGCCCGAGCCACCTCAACTGGCTCCTCTCGATGTGGAGAAGCAGCGGCTCTACTCCGAGTCCCTCCCGGATGACTGAGCTTCTCACCCTATCTCTAAGGGAGAGTCCAGCCACCCTGCGGAGAAAACTCATTTCAGCCGCTTGTATCCGAGATCTTGTTCTTTCGGTCATAACCCAAAGCTCATGACCATAGATGAGGGTGGGAACGTAGATCGATCGGTAAATTGAGAGCTTTGCCTTTTGACTCAGCTCTCTCTTCACCACGACAGACCGGTACAGCGCCCGCTTCACTGCGGACGCTGCACCTATCCGCCTATCGATCTCACGCTCCAGTTTTCCCTCATTCGTGAACAAGATCCCGAGATACTTAAACTCCTCCACTTGGGGCAGGACCTCCTCCCCGACCCGGAGAGGGCATGCTACCCTTTTCCGGCTCAAGACCATGGCCTCGGATTTGGAGGAACTGATCCTCATCCCGGCCGCATCACACTCGGCTGCAAACCGCTCCAGTGAAAGTTGTAAATCACGAACTGATGAAGCCAGTAGGACCACATCATCTGCAAAAAACAGAGAAGCGATTCTAAGGTCACCAAAACGGATCCTCTCAACACCTTGGCTGCGCCTAGAAATTCTGTCCATAAAAGTTATGAACAGAATCGGTGACAAAGGGCAACCTTGGCGGAGTCCAACTCTCACCGGAAACGAGCCTGACTTACTGCCGGCAATGCGGACCAAGCTCTGACACCGGTCGTACAGGGACCTAACAGCCCTTATCAAAGGGCCTGGTACCCCATACTCCCGGAGTACCCCCCACAGAACCCCCCGAGGGACGCGGTCGAATGCCTTCTCCAAGTCCACAAAACACATGTAAACTGGTTGGGCAAACTCCCACGCACCCTCCAGGACCCTGCTGAGGGTGTAGAGCTGGTCCAGTGTTCCACGACCAGGACGAAAACCACACTGCTCCTCCTGAATCCGAGGTTCGACTATCCGACGGACCCTCCTCTCCAGAACCCCTGAATAGACCTTACCAGGGAGGCTTAAGAGTGTGATCCCCCTATAGTTGGAACACACCCTACGGTCCCCCTTTTTAAATAGGGGAACCACCACCCCAGTCTGCCAATCCAAGGGAACTGCCCCCGATGTCCACGCGATATTGCAGAGTCGCGTAAGCCAACACAACCCTACAACATCCAGAGCCCTAAGGAACTCCGGGCGAATCTCATCCACCCCCGGAGCCTTGCCACCGCGGAGCTTTTTAACCACCTCGGCGACCTCAGCACCAGAGATCGGAGAACCCGACCCAAAGTCCCCAGGCTCTGCTTCCTCAGTGGAAGACGTGCCAGTAGGATTGAGGAGGTCTTCGAAGTATTCCGCCCACCGACTCACAACATCCCGAGTTGAGGTCAGCAGCACGCCACCTCCACCATAAATGGTGTTGGTCTCGTACCTCTTTCCCCCCCTGAGACGCCGGATGGTGGACCAGAATCGCCTCGAAGCCGTACGGAAGTCATTCTCCATGGCCTCTCCGAACTCCTCCCACGCCCGAGTTTTTGCCTCAGCAACCACCCGAGCCGCATGCCGCTTGGACTGCCGGTACCTATCAGCTGCTTCCGGGGTCCCACAAGCCAAAAAGGCCCAATAGGACTCCTTCTTCAGCCTGACAGCATCCCTCACTGCCGGTGTCCACCACCGGGTTCGAGGGTTGCCACCTCGACAGGCACCAACAACCTTGCGGCCACAGCTCCGATAAGCTGCCTCGACAATAGAGGCGCGGAACACGGCCCACTCGGACTCCATGTCCCCCGCCTCCCTCGGAACGTGTTCAAAGCTCTCCCGGAGGTGGGAGTTAAAGCTCCGTCTTACGGGAGACTCTGCCAGACGTTCCCAGCAGACCCTCACCATCGGAGCCAACTCACCACCAGGTAGTGGTCAGTAGACAGCTCCGCCCCTCTCCTCACCCGAGTGTCCAAGACATGCGGCCGCAGATCAGATGAGACGACAACAAAGTCGATCATCGAACTGCGACCTAGGGTGTCCTGGTGCCAAGAGCACATATGGACACCCTTATGCTTAAACATGGTGTTCGTTATGGACAATCCATGACGAGCACAGAAGTCCAATAACAGAACACCACTCTGGTTCAGATCAGGGGGGCCGTTCCTCCCAACCACACCCCTCCAGGTCTCACTGTCATTGCCCACGTGAGCGTTGAAGTCCCCCAGTAGAACAAGGGAGTCCCCAGGAGGCGCACTCTCCAATACCCCCTCCAAGGACTCCAAAAAGGGTGGGTAGTCTGAGCTGCCGTTTGGTGCATAGGCACAAACAACAGTCAGAGCCCGTCCCCCCACACGTAGGCGAAGGGAGGCTACCCTCTCGTTCACCGGGGTGAACCCCAACGTACAGGCACCAAGATGGGGGGCAACCAGTATGCCCACTCCTGCTCGGCGCCTCTCACCAGGGGCAACTCCAGAGTGGAAGAGTGTCCAACCCCTCTCAAGGAAACTGGTTCCAGAGCCAGAGCCATGCGTTGAGGTGAGTCCGACTATTTCTAGTCGGAACCTCTCAACCTCACACACTAGCTCAGGCTCCTTCCCCACCAGAGAGGTGACATTCCATGTCCCAATGGCCAGCTTCTGTAGCCGAGGATCAGACCGCCAGGGTCCCCGCCCTCGGCCGCCACCCATCTCACATTGCACCCGACCCCTTTGGCCCCTCCCACAGGTGGTGAGCCCATGGGAAGGGGGACCCACGTCTCCTCTTCGGGCTGTGCCCGGCCGGGCTCCATGGGTAAAAGCCCGGCCACCAGGCGCTCGCCAGCGTGCCCCACCTCCGGGCCTGGCTCCAGAGTGGGGCCCCGGTGACCCGCGTCCGGGCGAGGGAAAACTTAGTCCATTAATTGTACTCATCATAGGGGTTTTTGGGCTGCACTTTGTCTGATCCCTCACCTAGGACCTGTCTGCCTTGGGTGACCCTTCTAGGGGCATGAAGCCCCTGACAGCATAGCTCCTAGGATCATTGGGACACTCAAACCCCTCCACCACGGTAAGGTGGCAGCCCAGGGAGGGGCAAGGCTTGATCCAACATTCACAAAATATTGATTAAATCCATTTACAATTTCATTTTCATCAGGAATTTCATCGTTGTCTTTTACAAAATATTTTGAAATACCAGCTTTTGTTTTATGATTCTTCAGGACACTATTCATTACTCGCCATGTTGCTTTCATGCTTTCATTACTTTTATCTAATAATTTACTATAATATTCTTTCTTATGTTTCCTTATAATCCCTACTAATTTATTTTTATACTTTTTATATTTTTCTTCAGCACTCTGACTTCGCAATTTCAAGAAACATGAATACAAATAATTCTTTTTTTTACAAGCATTTCTCAACCCTTTTGTCATCCATGGTTGATCAACCGTATTTCTCTTTGTGTAATTTGTTTGCACACAATTCTTTTCATACAGAGCTTCCAAGATATTCATAAACTCATCATATGCTCTGTTCGCATCATCAACATACACTTCATTCCAGTCTTGTTTATTTAGATCCTCTTTTAATTTTTCCAAAACTTTTTTTGACGTGTTTATAATCTTTTTCTTCATTGTAACTGCTTTTGTGATGCTTTGATCATTTTTATAGATTGTGAAAACTGGTAAATGATCACTTAAGTCGGTCGTTAAGATACCACCTATCACATCCCCATTTGTTATATTTGTGAAAATATTATCAATTATTGTGGCACTATGAGTTGTAATTCTTGT